>CM070710.1:2033728-2211858 GCA_036346265.1 Melocanna baccifera
AATGCGCATGTGAGACACGAAGTCGGTGTAATTAACACCATCAAAACCACCAGGCGCGAGGAGGAAACGGTGCCCATTGGTAGGCGGCCCGGACGGCGCGGCGACAATGCAACGAAGTCTAACAGCGGCGCTGAGCAGCGCGCGGTTAGATCGACGCGTTTTTTTTTGGCTGAAAACCCTAACTAATATGGGCCTTCGGCCCGATTACAAAAGACAAGACACACACGCACACACGCACACACGCAGAGGAGGCGGGTGAGGCGCGCGAGGTGACCGGCGGCGGCGAGGAGGCGGGCGGCGCGGCGGGTGGTCCGGCGGCCGGCAGCAGCGGCGGCGGCGGGCGCGCGCGCTGGCGGAGTGGCGCGCGCGGAGGTCCGGCGGCGGCGCGCGCGGCCGGAGGGCGGGCGGCGTCTGTGGGAACCGGATCCGTCCGGATCCGGAGGCGGCGCGATCGGAGGGACGGAGGAAGCGGCCCGGCGGCGTCTGGGAACGGATCCGTCCGGATCCGAGGCGGCGCGGTCGGAGGGGCGCGGAGGAGCGGCGCGCAGATCCGGCCGCGGTGGACAGAAGCGGAGGAGGAGGCCGGCGAGGCGGAGGCGGACGGCTGGCGTGAGGCGGCGGCAGCGCGAGGAGCGCGCGCGCCGGCGCGCGCGGCGGCGGGGGAGGCGACGGCCGGGCGCGGAGGCCGAGCGGCGTCGACGCGGGAGTCGGCGACGGTACGGCAGAGTCGACGACGGCGCACGGAATCCTAGGTAAGCCAAAACCCTAATTTTGGCTCTGATACCATGTTATGAATATTGTGTGCATCTATTCATGAGGCCCAAGGGGCAATATATATACAGGTACAAGGGGATGTACAAAAGGAATACAACACATATTAGGAAACGAATAGGAGTCCTAATCCTAATCTATTTCTATCCTTAACACTAACAACCTGCAATTTCAGTGGCATTTATTAAGTTTCCTTTTTAGAAGCATTTGAATATTTAAAAAAATTTGTGAGAAAAGGCACTCACTGAATGAATTTTTTGCAGGTTGGTATGATGCTACGGGGCATGGGATTTGACAATACCACCTCCCTCTACGTTGCTTCTGATAAAATTTACAATGACGCAAAATACATGGCTTCTCTTAGCCAGATGTTCCCTCTTTTAGCGACGAAGGATACTCTTGCTTTGCCTGGAGAGCTTGCTGAGTTTGAGGTATTGTTTGCCCCAGCCATTCCGATGTTCTTCTCACTGCTCAATGAATATGCATGCATGAAACTGTTCACTATTTTTACACTGAATTTTGCACTGTTTAATGTTTGGGAGTATATATTTGACATAAGTTGGGATCAGAAATGTTGTTCAACATGATGTACTTTCTCCCACTCACCAACCTTTTTCTGTGTAGGGGCACTCATCTCGACTAGCAGCGTTAGATTACACTGTCTGTGTTCAGAGTGCAGTGTTTGTGACAACTCAAGGGGGGAATTTCCCTCACTTTGTAATGGGGCACAGGCGTTACCTCTTTGGAGGGAATGCAAAGACAATAAAACCAGATAAACGGAAGCTGGTCTTATCTTTTGATGATCCGAATATCAGGTCAGTTTTGAGCTGCCATCATACATTAACTAAGTAATCACATGCGTAAGTGGTCAATGAACCTAGGAAGGACCTGATTTGTCACTGACAGTCATTCCATAACAAATCGCACCGAGCCAGTTTCCATTTTGACCGTCTGCTGGAATTTTTTTACCAAATCCACCTGCTTTAAACAACATGTTTTGACCCAAGACTGGTCCATTTTAGCTATAGTTGCCCTTGTTATTCTCCCAACAACTTAGCCCTCTGATAGTTACCTACTTTTCTCGATACATTAGTCCTTTGAAAAAAATTCTAACACAGCTGAGTTGACCTTCAAACATATGATCTGATATTGTTATCTTTGTTAAAGACATAAACTGCATTAGGACTATATTAAACTCTTGTTTTTTTACTGCAGATGGGATCAATTCAAGCGCCAGATGCAGGAAATACTACACCAGAGTGACCTGAGGGGAACTGCACTCAGGAAACCTAACGATTCCATATACACCTTCCCAATGCCTGATTGCATGTGTCAGCAAGATGGAATGATGTAGGCTTAGCATACATACACGTCTGGGAGTAGCATTTTGTACACTTTGTAATCTGCAGGTAGTCCACCGTATAGCAATCTCCGTTGGAAATTTGTTTATTTTTGGTGTGCATGTTGTAAAGAGGAGAGTTGCGAAATTGGCTTTGGCTGTAGATATGAACATATTCCACAGAGGGCTCTTGACAAGAGACAACCTGCCCCCCTCAGTGTATGTGTAGAAAAGAAAAGAATTTCCACATATATCGTCAAATTATTTGTTATGCAGAAGAACATATGTAGAAGGGGTGGTTTGTTGAGTAACAACGTAAAGAGTATGCAAATTGAGAAATTTAACACACGAGAAAACGATGCTAGCATGTGAAACATGATCGGTAAAATAGTACCAAAATTCTTTCAGTCATTCTGCGGATAGTTGCTGCTGAGTGCTGCCAAATTTCTTTTACACGGTTGAATCCTTTTTGTTTCTTTTGAAAACACGGCATGGTTGATGTGATGCAGCACTGGGGCACAGCAAGAGTCAAGAGTCCGCGTGTACGATCCATCAGAGCATCCATAGTTGCCTTCGAGCGGTTTGCGGAGTGCTTGGAGGCTGTCCTCAGCCTCGAGGTTGTCTCCAACCCTAGAGGACGACGCCAATAGATAAAAAATAAAAATAAAAAAATTAGTGAAAGAGAGATGGTACATAGATGATGGTTGAAGTGTTAACTTTTTTCTAATCTTTTTTATTATAGTTGTAAGACCGATCCTAGATCCAGTAATAGTTTCTATATATTACACAAAATTATACTAAGCTTAGAGGCTATCTGCGGATCTCAGCTTAAAAGCTATGTAGCATCTAAATATTATGGGTACCCTTAAGAGATCTACTACACGACAGGTTGACATTGGCTACGAGTACTTTCGGCACACTTCTTTTCAACTTGTCTTGAGATTTATTGTTTTTAAATAAACAAATAGGATAATTTCTACTGTTATTTTAAAGTGGTTTATCATGATAATTTGTTTGAAGTGATTTATCGACTTATCGATATTCGGTTTGTTCATATAAATACTTATACTAAGATCAAAAATCATCGATTGTATCCGTAAGCCATCAATCGTAATCGAAAAGAAGTCACCTTTTCACACTATCCATTCATCCATCCAAGAGGCAATGGAGTTTAGAAAGAAAGAAAGAGAAAATCTGACTTTGATTAGGAGCTAGAGATTATCGATCGAGCGGACTCACTCATTCTGACGGACCCTGAAGCCAGAATTCCCCTGCCGTGGATGTTGATCGAGGTTAATGCATCCCATTAGTAGGTACAATCCTGATTACAAGATTTTCTAAGGGATGAGCAAGCACATGGATATCATGAAACACATACTCTCTATATTAAGATCCAGGGATTCACAGCCTCTTCTTTGTACATCACGTTTTTACAAAAAAAAAAGACATTCACTCTTCTCAAATTACATATAGATTCTTTTTTTTTACATATAGATTCTTGTTTTGTTTCACAAAAATCCTTCTTTTCTCCATAAATATAGATTTTCGGTATTTTTGTATTTTGTTTTTTTCGTATTCCTTTGTATTGTCCGTGATAGATTAGTATGTCGCTTTTTATTTTTATTTTTTAAATTTAATTATATCTAATAAACCAACTCAAATACAGTAAAAAATAAACTAAAAATCAAAAGTCATCGCTATTCTAAATACTTAAGTGCGCTCGCAACACGCACGAAGAAAAGAGAAAGGAAACGTACTACACTAGCTAATGGTTGACACGGTGCCGTTCGTGCACGATCAAGCCCAGGTTCCAGCCTTTTCGTGCTCGATGCATACGGCCTAAATTTTTACAATTGCCGTGTTTAACCCTACTGGATCAGAGCATTTTTTTTCAGGTTCTTTATCTACTTTGTACACAAATCCCAGTTTTGTACGCCGCCGGTGACGGAAGAATTCGTCGCTGTTCTGCCGTATTGGCTCCTACCGTACCATGTTTTTAGTTTTTATTTAGAAAAACTAAAAATTAATATGAATATTCGGTTTTTGTTTCAAAAATATGACAAGAGTCATGAGTGTATCACTTATCTTACTTCTCTTTCTCATCATACGCACCCATCTCGTCTCTCCATCATTTTTGCACCGTTTGCTCTCTTATTCTTAAAACCATTCTTTTCAATCGGTGTTATTTATTTTTAGCTAAAAATCATCAGCAAAACTAATACAACGATTTCTTAGTTTTTGCCAACATGCACTGACGATTTTATCCCCAAAAGGAATTATACTTCCTCATATCTAATTCCTAACTAATCGGATATGAGATTGAAAAGAATAGACAGTCCATATTAATCGGTGTGTTCCATAAAAGAGTTTAAGATGAAAACTGAGAATAATTTAGGATCCTTCTGTTCGCAGTATATTTGTTGCTTAGAAGGTTGCCAATTCTTTGTTTGCCATTCTAAAACGCAAAAAAGTAGTCGTCTTCGCTGGAGAAGCAGGAAACAAGCCTTTCAGCCCATTAATGCCATGATTTGTGAAATGTCCAAAATACCCTTGCTTCACTTTCCTATTTTCTTTTCTCATTTCCTTGTTTCACCAAGCGATGAAACAAAAGAAACGAGAGTTGCGACCAGATCCATTTCTCATTTCCTTGTTTCAAAGAAACGAGGAGAGCCCGTCGCAGACCGTAGGGAATGAAGGAACTCGTTCGCCCAGTTGAAGCTCACGAATGTTTCTCAATTCCTGCAGGAATTAAATTATCTTCGGTTAAATTTCGGTGAAATTCCTGCATTCCAAATAGCGTAGGTGTGGATCTCTTTATTTCTTTAATTTGAAGGTTGAAGCGGTCATTTGCGCTTGCCAAAACACTTTTTTTGACTCTAGTCAGGACGGCAACAAAAGAAAGGAATATCTACCATTTTTTGTAGCAGCACCGGAGCCATTACCGTCTTTGAAGTGGCAAATGCGCGTGTTATGGGAGTATTCAGAATAAGTTGTTTTATAGTTTTTTTTACTATAGCTGATTTAATATTTTTTACTGTAGCTGAGTTAGCTTATTTGGTATAATTAAATTTAAAAAAAATTAAAAATAGAAAATACCGAATGTCAATAAACTGCTTTAAAAATGTTATCCCAATAAACCGCTTCGAAACGACAGTGGAGAAGCAGTCCCATTTGTTTGTTCAAAAGAAATTATAATTTATAAGCCATAAATTGAAAAAAAGCCTGACGATGGCCCTGTTCTTTGCGATTTCTAAAAGCCGCTTTTAAGTCTAACTTTTAATTTATTTTTAAGATGGGATCAAGTTAATTGTAAACGTTAAAAACTAATATTATATCATCAAAAATAAGCGAGTATATCTCTTTCTACAAAAAAGACAACGCAAGCCAAAAGCCATATCATGATATATTCCAGGAGACTAACATCAGAAGGGCCCAATATCATCATCAAGGATGGGGAGAAGTTTCCAGCTCCAGTTTTCATTGCGCTTAAGTAGCCCCAAAACATTCCTTCGGCAACCGCATGAGTGTATGATATTGGTTTTGCAGTTGAACAACTGAGCTCACACTATCAGGCTGTAGAATCGTTAATTTCCTTAAGCAATCAGAAGTTATAAGTGGCAGATATACTGTAAATTACAAGAAAGCATCGAAAGTAGAATAGCTAGATAAACTAAAACTGACACGCTGGGGTTCAACACTAGAAAACCCTTTGGTTTGATACAATTCAGCTCAGAGAGGTTCATGAGCCAAAAAAAAAACATTGGCATTGCAAAAGGTGATCTGAAAGCCAAGAAATTAGCCATGAAAAATAATGTTTACCAACTTGGAATAGGAAAGAAAGCCAATCCTGTTAGATCATCATACTTCAAATTCATGGGCCAGAGCAAAATTCTAAAATGACAGATGTTTACTGAATATGTTAGTACTGGTTCAATCATTTTAGTTGCACTGTCCTAAGGGTTGTATCCTGAATCAAGCATTAAACTGGATGAAATGTTATAAAACAGTGAGTTAATATCAGATATTAATACCCTCACTTGATGATTTCCTGCCCTTACAATAGGGATTTGACTCCAGTGTCTACATGAAAGCAGTTGTGCAATTAAAACACATAGCATTCCCCTAAAATTATATCAAATGAAATGCAATTGAAAGTGATCGGGAAACTCAGGTGCTCTGATCGGGCCGTATCGGCGGACGATCTCTGTCACTGGAAATGGCGGGGGGAGTTCTGACAGACCCCATATGTAACCCTCGTTAGAACCCACGGCCATGTTCTCAGCAGCAGGTGTGTCTGTGCTAATGAAAGCACTGCTAGAGTCTCAACCAGATACAAAAAAATCGGCGGTTACTGGCCGGTAACAGGATTTACGGATGGGAATCGATAAAAAAATCGATTGGGTTACTTTTAAGTATAACATATTTTCTAGATTGGTTTAGGGTCTTTTAAGCTTTTTTGGTGCTGATTACCTATTATATGAGCTATAT
Organism: Melocanna baccifera; assembly: GCA_036346265.1. Classification (NCBI taxonomy): domain Eukaryota; kingdom Viridiplantae; phylum Streptophyta; class Magnoliopsida; order Poales; family Poaceae; genus Melocanna; species Melocanna baccifera. The sequence goes on from CM070710.1 coordinate 2,040,327, forward strand.
ATACTTCAATTATTATATTTCCAACTTGATTTTTTTTCATTTTTTTAGCGCTGGTTTGTTTTTCTGGTTTTCTAAGCAGTATTTTTGATTACTAGAACGGTTATCAGTTTCAAACCACCCAATTCAAAATTTAATTCATGAATTTTAAATAGTTTTTTCAAATTTTTGGTAACCGACCGAGTACCGCTTGTCGGCCGGAATTCCCTCTGGAAGTGTTATCCTACAAATGAATTACTCAAATAAATACTTGTACATGCAACTACGTTCTTCTAACGACATGGTTAAATTTTCAACTTAAATCTGAAATAATGATCCGTGGCAATGCGTGTGATTAGATTATTATAATTTCCAGTGGCCTACCTGTACCTGGTGGTGGCGCCAAGACGGCGGTAGGTAGCCGCCGTAGGGCGAAAGAGTGGTAGATACCTGCAGCAGCTAGCTAGCGCAAGCTTCTTCTCCGACCAACTGTTCGTCGACAGCGAAAAAATTATATTATTTCATATGGGATATAATGCCTGTTTTATTTTTACTGTAATTTATAGTTTTCAGTTCTAATACGAACGAATCAAAAACCAAAACGAACGAATCAAAAACCAAACGCACTAGAATCAAAAACCAATAAATCTCTTCTAAAAGATTATCTTGATAAACCGCTTCAAAATAATGATAAAAAATTAAAATATATGTTTGTTTTTAAAAAATATATATAAATTATAAACTGAAAAGAGCAGACCAAACCAGCGCTAAACATCCACGGATTTTCTATTTCCGCACGCCTAGCAGCCATCAAGCTAGTTTCGATTTTAACTAGGATTTCATATATAAAACTCATAAACAGTCAGAATTCAACTATTTAAATGAAAAATCATAAATAACGGTACAAAAAAGCTGAGCTAAGTCCTCCCCTCCACCTCCATCACCATGATGGCATCTCACCGAAGATTTCAGCGAAAAGCAACCGCCCCAACACGCCATGTACATAAAGCCCCAAAAGCTCGTCGCAACCACCCCAACCGTCAACCCCTCCCAAAAGCTGCTCTTGCACCGGACGTCCATGGCGAAAGCAACACGCCACGAACATGCTCTCACGCCCGCCCACACGCATAAATGCACACGCGCACATCCTCATTGCAAAGCCATTACCACGGCACACAAGCGCTTTCTACAGGAGCAGCAGCAGCAGCAGCCATGGCCGTCGTCGACGTGCTCCTCGCCTTCGTCGTCCTCCTCGCCGTCGCGGCGCCGGCCATGCAGATCGCGTCGGCGGCAGGGACAGGCGCCAAGGAGACGCACATCAAGGTGTACTGGCACGACGTGGTTAGCGGGTCCAGCCCGACGGCGGTGCAGGTGGCCCACGCGGCGGTGACCAACACCTCCAAGACGGCGTTCGGCGCCGTGGTGGTCATCGACGACCCGCTCACCGAGGGGCCCGACCTCAAGTCGTCCAGGCCCGTGGGGCGCGCGCAGGGCACGTACATCAGCGCCGGCAAGGACGCGGTGGCGCTGCTCATGAACATGAACTTCGTGTTCCAGGGCGGCAGGTACAACGGCAGCAGCGTCGCCATCATGGGCCGCAACGAGGTGTTCAGCGCCGTCCGGGAGATGGCCGTCGTCGGCGGCACCGGCGTCTTCAGGTGGGCACGCGGGTACGCGCAGGCCAGGACGCACACCTTCGACATCAAGACCGGCGACGCCACCGTCGAGTACAACGTCTTCATCAAGCACTGACCAGTACTAGCTATATATACAAGGGTACTGATAAATTTTTATAACCATTTATATACGGTGATGAATTGTACTAAAAGCTTAACTATGTTCTTGGTGTTCAACGGTACTAACGCTTTTGATCAGAAGAGTTGTTGTAACAGTAGCTTGAAATGATTGCTACTTTCGATTTGGAGTAGTAAATAAACACGAAAGATCGATGAGCCTGATGACGTGTGGTCGTCTGGGCGATCTATCGAGGTTGTTGACATGCTTGTGTCGATCTACAGTCTCTGTGTCGTAAGCTGGAAGGGTGCTCACGAGGACATTTCCTGTGCTTCCGGTCTTAGGGTGCTTCGTGGTGCTACCTCCGTTCGAAAAATGGTCATGAAAAATTACAGTTGTCCTAATTTCGTTCCAAGAATAAATGGAGTTACTGCACATAAAATTGAGGTTATTAAGCAAACAATAAAGAGGAATCCGATTCCTACTCCCTCTGATTCCAAACATAAGTCGTTTTGTATAGTGACACGGTCTGCAAGGTAACACTTTTGAGAGACTATATGAGATGTCACCGGTAAATATGTGATGAACAATTGGCACATTTGTTGAGTTGAATTTTCGTTGTGCAAAAAAACTCCTCAATTTTTAGTGCCTGGAAGTGGGGGCGGTCTGATCGATTTATAGAGCAAGTCAAACATGGACGGTTTGAAAACCTTACAGGGCTGGTCAAACTAGTCGGTTTGGTCTTGGTTGAAAATAAGTAGGCTGGTCTGACTGACATTAGATGAGTGATCAGACCAGCACAGGAAATTGTTGTGGATTTTTAGAGTTTCTAGACTAAACCAATGTGAGAGATTGTTTGGGGATGAGTTTGCACTAAGTTTCACTAAAAATGAAGTTGTGAGGCAAAACTGGAAAGTCTAGAGAGGGTCTTTTTGAGGACTTAGTTGAGAGTTTGGGAAGTCTGATCGGTAAGACCATAGCGGTCAACTGGTGTGGTCTGACCGGCATGGTGGTAGCGGTCAGACCAACAGAGGAGTAAATTTTTGTAATTTGGGTGACATTGGGAGAATTGATCTATAGATGATCTTGGTTTTTTTTGTCATGATTGTATTGCATTACTTGATGCATTGGTTTGGCTAATGTGAGTCAAGTGTATGGAACTTGTACTCGAAATAGTTGCTTGGTCTTTGGATATGCAGGTGGCTTGGAGAACGTAGCGATTGGTGGAAATGGATGGGACTAGGTTGGGGAGCTGAGGTTCAAAGTAGTCATGTCAGTCTAGATGAGACTATGTGGCTCAAGTGGGAGCATATAGAAGACAAGGATCATAGTGAGGCAAGTTAGTGCATGTGGTGCACTAAGTGACGAGACCAATATATGTAGAGATGATTCGAGGGAGGCCGAATGCGTGAAGATGTGACAACTGATCAATGGACACTACGAGTTACGTGTCAAAGCATGCAGAGATGCTTTGAGGTGAAGATGATAACGGAGTTAAGGGAAGATGCTCGGAAGCTTCATTGGGGGTATTTTGGTAGTTATCCAAATACCGGAATTGGTGACTTGATCAAAACAATAGCATGCGGGGCACAAAGGAGAAGGGTTTAGGTCAAGGGGAGCTAGAATTGCAAGTGGATCAATTCCTAAGGTGCTAAAGAGTTGAGTCTTGTAAACACTTTAAAAAGCATACATAAGTGTGTAAAATTCGTGTTAGTTAGGGTTCATAGGTTCCCCCGGTTTCATTAATGGGTTGGATCTGTTAGGATTGTATATGTGCTTGTTATTTAGAGGGGAGGAGAGAAGGTAGTGGACCAAGGATTCTAGGAGTTAGGTTTTGTCTTCCACATGTCTCCTTCCATAGTTGCAAGAGAGAAAGTTTGAGAGAGAGAAATAATGATGCTATAGTTGTACCTTTTAATCATCCATGAGCATATAAACATCTTTCTCTACTCAAATCAATCAAAGATGTCTCAATCATGTGCTTATTTGTGTTTTTGCTTGGTTTTACTTATTCTTAAGCTTGATTGGTGATTATGTGTTTGTGGTTGTTCTAGCTTGACCTCTTGATTGATTTACCATGCTAGGACAGGTGAGAATAGATTTAGAAGTCCTTGTGCCTTATATCCTTACGAGCAAGAAATAATTTGGGATTTAGGGTTTTTGATGTTTTTATGACCTATATTTGATTCTCTTTGGTTCAATGGACTCGAGCCCAAAAACCTAGTGATTGGTTTTGGTTCCTGGTGACTTGAAAAAGTCTCATGCAAAATTTAGAAATGTTTGAATGAGATTTGGAAAATTCTTGAGTTTTGAGCTTTGTCACGAGGGGCTTTCAAACAAAGAACAGGGGACCAGTCAGACCAGCCTTGCTCCAATGGTCGGACCAGCTTCATACCGACCGCCAAGCTAGCCGAGTGCGTTTAGACCGGTCCATGATCGACGGTCTGACCGGCTTCAACTAAAGGTTATCGATTTTGTTGTCTCGGGTTTCTAACTTTGTCTTACTAAGTCCAAGTGGTATAATTTGAATTTGGTGACTTCATAGTCATTTGAGTAAATATTTAAATACCAAAAGAGGAAGAAGTTTTAGAAATCATTCACCCCTTCTGATCTGATTGCCAGTATCGATCCTACAACTTTGATTATCAATTTCTATGAAAATATGATGTTTCAAAGAAAAATAATTATACATTATCAAAGCATATTTCATAATGGATTAGTAATATCAATTTTATATTGTTAATCTTGGTAATTATTTATATATTGATGATCAAACTTAAAAATATGACTGGCACAGATTCTAAAACCACTCACAATTGGAATCAGATGTAGGGGGTGATCGGAATAGCGATGGCTTTTAGCTTTTGGCTGAAAAAACACTGTAGCTGGCTGAAAAAACACTGTAGCTGAGTTAGTGGATAGTGTAGTGAATAGTGAAAAAAAAAACTGAAGCTAGAAGCTGAAGCCAAAAAAAGCCGAAACGATCAGGGCCGTAGTATATTACAGAGGACGCTAGCAATTGTGGGCGAGATCTTGGGTTTCGGCTATCTATGAACTGCAAATTAAGTCCAAGATCAAGACATGATTTATGCAATTATTATGTTTTTTTTCATGTCTTTGAAAGTAAATCCACACCAACACCACAACATTAATTAATACGACAAATATATACCTGACATCCTTCTTCGCTCATGCTGACATGATTTATACAATTATTATGTTTTTTTTTCATGTCTTTGAAAGTAAATCCACACCAACACCACAACACTAATTAATACGACAAATATATACCTAACATCCTTCTTTGCTCATGCTTAAGTAACGAAATGGTTCCATCAGCACATGTTGGCATGCTCTTTTCTATCCTCCAGACCAGCACTATAATGGAAAATCTCTTTTGGTGACTCATGCAAGATCCTCGATACCCACAAAGAGGCTCTTTTGGCTTTATAACTTTTGACTTTGGCCTCCTCAGCATCATTCATTGTTATTTTAAAAAAAGCACTATTCACTGTTATCTTAAAAAATATAGATAAAAATCTTTCGTCGTAGTCTACGAAAACAGAGCCAAGAGTATAAGGGGGTGATCAGAATAGCGATGTCTTTTGATTTTTGCTGAAAAAACACTATACCTGAGTTGGTTTATTGAGTATAATTAAATGTAAAAAATTTAAAAAAAATCGAAAACAAAAACGAAAAAAAGTATAAGTAAATTTTTTAAAAACGAAAAAAATAATTTTACTGTAGTAGGTACTGTAACTACAGTACCTACTACAGTGAAAAAAATACCCAACACCTATCGTCCACAGTCAAACTGAGCAGGGTCTAAGTGAACAGAACAAGGAGGACTTACAGGATCGCTGCAAGTCGAGCCTGCGCCATGTTCTCAGAAACTGAGAAATCAAGTCAAGAGTACGTGGAGTCGTGTACGGTGTACTTTCTACATGGAAAACGGACATTTCAACGACCGTTGAGGGTAACTTGTGATAACTCGAGGTCCAAGTACCAAGCAAGTCTTCCTGGAAGATTTTTTACCAGCATATATCAAGGCGTGTAGCCTAACCAGTATGTAACTGTTCAAATCACTGCAAGCTCGAGGCAACCGAGGGTCAATGCAATTCAGTCCTCTCTTCTTCTTTTCTTTCTTTCTTTTTCTTGTGAATCAAGAGCTTAAAATTCATTCATCAGAAGTAGTACAATACATTCATTCACCAGTAGTACAATCTTTGAGCAAGCATAAACAATGCATTGGTCTCGGCCAACTGGACAGTGGACACCGAGCATTCATCCTCTCGCTATCTTGAGAGAGATTTTAGATCCACGCGCGAAACAGGTACACAACTCTGGTAAGGCCGATGGAGGAACGATTCACCGCAGAGTAATCACAGGCACTGTGCCACCAGAAGTTCAAAACTTCTATAAATTCTTTTTATTCGACAAGAAGTAATAACAGCGCTAGTTGATATCACATCGAAAATAAGGTGGCTCATCGTGATCTTGATGCGGTCAATCCATTCACAAGCAGTGGTGCACCCAACAAAAGCGACAAGCTTCAAATACGAAGTTCAAGTCCGAAATGGCCTAGCATATATCCAGCATTGGAATTGATTATACAAATAGAAGGGCGACGACAAGGCACCGCTCTGGTTCTTCCTACAAGGAAACAGCATAAAGTGAGACTTGAGAGTTGAGAAAGATAGTTTAGCCATACAAGTATATGTTTGTGCAATATCATGCAACCAACCTTAGGGTACCTCAACGGTTTGACTCCAGGAGATCTTTCAGCTCATCAGCAATTGCGAGATAGCAGAACATGTATTGTTGCTGAAAAGCAGCAGATGTGCCATTAGAACATTTAAATAGTTGTACACATAAGAACACATTGTGCACTGTTCACACGATGAACCTAAATTTATTAACACTACTATCAGTTTCAAATGCAATGACTGACTAGAGCTGTGTGTCAGAATTAGCGAGCAAAACTCATTCTGAACACATGGCACCTGGCCGTTCATGGAATGCAAGTTCAGTAATACATAGCTAACATCCATATGCTCATTCAGCTACCAACTTACCACAAGCAGTGCATTTAAAACAAGCTAGGCAAAACATATGTTAACACTCATTATGAGTGTCATATAATTAAGGAATCAGGGAATGGCATAAACTTACTAATTTGCCTGTAATGCATTCTCTCAAATTTCATACAGCCAAATAACTTCATCTCAAAATCTACTATCCTAAAAACTGTGTAAAATTATGATAAAAGCAAATTAGGATTACACGCCAGATTACGATAAAAGCAAATTAGGATTACACGCCAGACATATTTGGACCTTGAAATTGTAGAGCATCACTTGCATTGTAACAAAAATAATTTTTGATACAATTTCATTACTTATTTCGTAATGTGAGAGAAACACTTGGTAGCAAGGCCAAAGTCTGATGTGCTCGAATTATGCTGGACTTGGGTGTATACTTTAGATGAAGCAGCTGATTGGAGTTAAAATGAAACAGAGCCCACCTCGGTTTGTACCATTCCAGTTCGTTGGGATCTAAAATTTTTGACAGTGTCAACAAGATTATAAGAGCTTCTGTCACCAATGAGAATCCTCTCAATTGTACTATGGATGGTGATGTAAGCACCAGTTCTTCCAATGCCTGCACTGCAGAAACAGACCAAAATAGGGTTAAGACTACAGAATAAAAAAAAAAGTGCAGAGTAACATAGCATCAAGTTGAAGCAAACCTGCAATGTGCAACTATAGGATGTTGTGTCTGAATGTGATGTAATCGTTTTCGGATTTGTCTTACAGCATCAGTACTGGTTGGCACTCCATGATCAGCCCAATCAGGATATTCTATATGAAGTAGATAATGAACCTTGCCTGACTACACTACGAAAATCAGATATCAGAAGATCTTCAACCATAAAAACCTTCTACATGTATTTGTAGCTAATAAGCAATGCGGATTTTATTATATTAAATCACAAGTCACAACACAGCTGAACTGAAAAAAATAAACAGAAAATGCATCCACAACCCCTGCAGGCTGCAGCACCTTTCTTCCCCAAAGGAAAAGTTAATGGAAACATCAAAATGGAATGATCTCCAACCACAAACATCAGCTAAAGAAATCCCATTTCAAACTATAAGCTTAAATACAATCAAATAAAAAGCACCAAAGGTCTTAAACTTCTTAGTTGTGTAACTATTAAATAATTTTGCTGTACTATTACATGCCTTGTATTCTGCATGGTCCAAGAGAAGATTAAAAAAAATTAAATACTCAAAGAATATAAGAAATTTATTTTTTTAAATAAATCAATCAAAATTTATTTAAAAATCGTGAATACAATAACAGTAAATGGAGGCCTTGCTTCATTCATCATGATGACCACAATGTTGCCACATGTGATTTAATTGATATCTTTACTATCGCCTAAGTTTAATCATTTAAATCCTCATTGAGCAATAGAACGGCAAATTCATCAATAATAAGAAATGATGCCACATGTCATCTAGAAGATGTAATACAAGACAACTTATGATGATCATTGTCTTAAAAGAAAAAAGGCATGTTAAGTTTCTAAATAAATGTTGACATGTCATGAGGACTAAAACAGACAAGAGAAGCCTATAAAAACAGAACTGAAGTAAATGAACAAGAGCATTATTCATCTTCAACATTTTATGTATGACGCGGAAGAGAAAAAAACTTGATGCGAAAAATGTAAGAGGAACAATGATACAAAGCATACATGACCGTCTTTAAATTTTTTTACCTCGTTGCATTGCACCTTCACATCTCGCAACCATAATTGATGGTTATCTCTTTTGGCCTTCCTAATCTCAACATTATACTTTCCATACACTCCTCGTCCATGGCCCAATGGAAGATACTCATCACACTGCATTATTTTAAATATAATTTCTTTAACAGGCATTTATCAGAGAAAATATTAATGTTTCAAAGTGTATCTATAGCACAGAGAAAGCCAATATATCTTCATGTCAAATTGTCTATGAATTCTGCATGCTTACAGTTGGAATTACGTCACCATTACCTATTGTTTTCAAAATGCATTCACTGAGGCAAAGCCAACATGGATGGATGCCACAGAAACAAAATTCAAGTTAGGAAAATTTAAAAACCGACATAAAGGGGACTAAAAATCCCCTCAGGAATTTTCAGTCATTTTGCCCCTCAAAAGATATCCTTAGTTCTAAGTGGGATCCTGTTAGTTGATTGCCAATATTACCAGTTGACTTACAGGGTCTAGTGGCTATTTACTGCCAAGTGTTTTTTCCCTTTCTCCTTACAAGGAGTTATGGTCTACTCTCACTCAAAATCTTAACACTAATAAGAGGATTATGCTAGCTTAGATTCACCATTTGTGGGTGTATTTATGAAGATCTGAATCCTCCTGGAATTGAGAACTACCTTTGTTTGTTCTATATCATATTCTTCAGTGTAACATCTACTGTTTTCACCCACAAGAATTGCAAATTTGCATTGTTGTTTAAACACGTAGTTTGCTACCTTTTTCATTTTGTAGGGATGTTTTATGCTTAAGATCTCTTATGGCATAAATGCTGTAGTTTGGTAATATTGTTAACTGCAATGGTGCTGCTCAGCTCATACAATTCATTAGGTGTACACATAAGGCTATGGTTTTATAATGTGAAATTCACAGCAAGCATTTTATTATACACTTATGAGAAATAAATTTGGCTACTTGTATTGTTCTGCCTCCCTGGTTCATATAAGTGCAAGATTCTACATGTAAGAATACCAGCATGACTGGGTCTCATTTGAACATCAGCTCAATTCAATGGAAGTTGAGGAGATTATTTAATGTAAGCAAGCACCTTAACACTGTCAAACTGTGTGACCATAACAATCACAGGACATTGATTTGTAAAAACCATTTCCCAAAAATCCTCAAACGTCTTGACCAGTGGACCTTGAGTGGAAATAAATCTTGCAACTCTGTTGTCGTCACTAGCCTGCAAGTTTTATACACATATTAAGCTGCTCTTCAACTATCTCAAACAGGAGTCAGAAAGGCAAGAAGAACAAAGATACGTTTTTAAAAAAAGGACAATACAAATTTTACCTTTATAAAGCTTGCATTGATGTAATCATTGCTTGAAGTTTGATTGGTTGTTGATGATTTTAGCCATACCCTGGTATCATCAACTAAAGACAAGAAAGGAGTCTACTTTGATCAAATTCATAATGCTACAAGATCTTTCTAGTTGCGCACCAACAATAATCACCATAAATTACAAATACAGGTGGGAAATCTCACATGGTAAGACATCAATATAGCGGTTTTTCTCCCTATTAGCAGCATTGTGAGCCACATTAGACCTTTTCATCAGCTCTTGATGCATCGTTCTCATGTCCTGAAAACATGACCATGGAATATGAAATTGAAATACTAGGAAAGTATCACTTTCATGATAGCTAAAATAAATTTAACATCATGTCTTAGATGCACAAATTATAAGATATGAACATTTGACTAGATACCTGCTCAAAAACAGGCAAAATTTTCATTAAACAGAAATGAACTGCAATCTTATGTAAGACAATGCCTTAAAAGGAGGAAGCTCTATTTTCCACCAGAATAAGTCCTGATTGAGTTGCGAAAGTAAATAATATCAAGTTTTGAGTTGTGTTATCAACAGGTAGTCCAGTAGAAATTATATTCAAACAATATCTGATCTCATGTAACTGTGATAAAATACCAAATCCTAAAATCCATGCTCCCTTAAGTGGACAGAGTGAAGAACAGTGGGTCCATCAGATCTTGTAGCTGTTGATATGGCCAATTGGCCACAAAGCCATGTAAACAAGCTGTTCTTTTCAAGTTTATTTAACCACGACCTTACCAATGACAGTTTATAAAATTCAAATAACAAATGAATAATTGATTCAAGAAATAGGACATAGGTATAGAACACTAAAAAATCTCTATACCAAAATACTTATATACGATGATATGATTAAATCCATTCCTAGTAGATGAGTGAGAGAACAATTAAGGCCCTTAAACCTAGAATGGTAATAGAACTCTTGGAACCTTAACTTTTACGAATCAATCTCAAGCCTGATAGGAGTTATGATCTATAGTTCACAGCCAAACATTCTGAAGGCATATTCTTTTACTATTCAAATATCGTATCAGTGATTTTAACTAGCGACAGTTTGTATGTAGTTTCGAGAAAACAAGATGCAACATCTTTCTCTAAAAAGGCACCAAAGTGGGAAATCATATTTCGACCCATTTCCTCGTATATTGCACATCATACTATCGCATCAGATCCCCACCCCCACTGCTTCACTCCACAGCAACCCAACACCAACGCTTCACTTCAAAGCAACGCATCACTACGGAAACAAATACATAAATCATGCAAGGAAAAGGCACATCGGAAAGTATTTTCCAACTGCACATCTGTTACTTCGATTACAATTCGGTAGTTCAGTCAGACAGGCCTCTATTACTGGAAAAGGCCATGCCATGAACAAAGAGCGAAGTCCCGACATATTCTACCAAGAAAGAACGCAGTCACTAAAGGAAAATGAGCGCTAAAACACCTAATCACGGAGGAAACAACAACAAATTTACACCAAATTGCCATGTGGACAGAGAGAATATGCAATATTTGGTACAAATTTCAGAACTATCACACAGAACGATGAGGAATCGGGAAAAAATCATACCGGGAGGCTTCTGAACTCGGCGGACAAAACATCCAGCTGCTTGCTCCTCGCCTCGAAAATCGCGAGCGCCTCCTTGCATAGCCCGACCTGCTCGGGCGTAAGCTCCTGCGGCGGCGGGTCGGCCTCGAAGTCGAAGGGGTCAAACTTGGCCCCCGGAACGGGGCTCCGTGAGGACCGCGTCCCCTGCGGCGATCGGCGGGGGGCAGAGCCGGCGCGGCGGCCGGCGGACCTCACCTTTTCGCGGAGGCCGCCGCCGCGGGAGCTCGTCGCGTTCCCCGTGGCTGCGGAGGCGGTCTCGCGGCGGCGCTTGGGAAGAGACCGGAGCGTTGGTCGAAGTCGTCGCCGTGGTGAGGTGGACGGGGGCATAAACGAAGGGGAATTCGAGGGGTGGTTGCGCGAAACTGTTGTTTTCACCCGCAAGACTTGACCAAGGGATGCCACTTGTAGGACAACTGATTTTATTTATATTTATTTGAAGTGATTTTATCTATATTTAAATAAAAGGTTTATGTATACCCAAATGAAAGGATATATTCAATGGGTTTGGGTAATTCAGTGGATAAAGGAGAACGAAAAAGAAAAGTTAGTCAAAAAGGCTTATGAAGGAATTTTCGTAAAACTTTAGTATTTGGAATTTCAACATCGCGTTCATACTACAAAAATTTTTCAAAATCAGTTGAAATTTATTAGAGATGATTTGCTTGTAGAGGAGCTACTCTATGCAAATTGATAGGGCTAGGCACACACGTGGCCCTACATGCTTTTATGGGGAAGTTTTTGTAAAAATTCGGTATTTTGAATTTCAACCTCATGTTCACACCATAAAAGTTTCACAAGGTAATTAAAATTTGTTGAAAAATAATTTTATGTGTATAGAGCTACTCTATGCAAATTGGCGGGCATAGTTCTTATTAACCACGACTGATAACTTTTGGTTAAAAATAAATAGTAGTAATTGAAAGAAGTAGTTTTTAGAAGGAGAATGCGAGCGGTAGAAAAGTGATGAAGAGATTCATGCACGAGACGAGAGCTAGAGCGGTGGGGTACATGATACGCCTGTGATTCCCATCCTATCTCTGGAGTGAGAGGAGTGAAAAAACCATTTCAAAAAGTCGAATATTTATATTCGCTTCTGACCTTTTTTTAATATAAATCATAAACAAAAGTCAACATAAACAATCCCTATATATGGTTGTTGGGACCTGGGAGCATATATTGAGTTGTTTTCTTTATTTTCGGAATAACATCCAGTTCCTAGCACAAACGAATTTAGACATATAGTATTTGCCTAAGAAACTCCAATTTATTTTACCCTCTGCACCGCAACACAAATCAGTAGTTAGCTATGTTGCAGCAACCTCGAAACGTATGACTAAATCAAGCGTTTTCGGGTGGCACGCCAATAGGTAGTAGTTTATGTAAGTGCCTTCTAAATACACACACATGTAGATGGTTTCAAAGGCTCTTCGATATCTCCATTTCGTCTTAGATGTGTGTATTGGATGCACCCATATAGATATGTGTGAGTGTATGATGTTGTATGCGTGAGTATAATTTTGTTATATTTATATAAAAAATCGATACAAAATTGGCGTGTGCCTGAAATTAGAAACTTCTCTTGTGCTAGCGCTCTCTCGCACGTGTGAATTGATCCTAGGAAATCAAGTTGCATCGACTCCTGAGCATGTGAGCCAAACCGATCGGGTGTTCTCTCTTCTTTTGATCTTTGATCTTGATCGCACAAGACCGCCTGTTCGATAACTAGTTGTACAAAGCAAATGCCCCCGCTCGATAACTAGTGTGCAAGGCAAATGCCCTGTTCAGATTGTTTCCTATGAAATTCTTTACAAAATTGCTGTGTGTAGGCCCCAAATTACTAGTTGAGTATACATACAATCCTCTTTGTATTGCTTTTTTGCTTCTAGTTTCTATTTAGAGAAACCAGAAGTTAATAGAAACACCTAGTTTATTGAAGCAACTTCTTCACTCCTCTTGCTCTTGTCTTGGTTCAAGAATAAATTAGAGGTCATGGATATATCACATACGCTATTCCTCTTGTTTTATCTCATGCACATATCTCTCATTTATTTTTTGCACCACTCGCCACCTCCTTCTAAAAATCACTATTGCTACTATTTATTTTCAATCAAAAAGCTCCAACCATAGCAAAAAAAAACTATCAGCATAAATCAATACAAACATCCCTTGAAGTCAAACCAATGCAACAACTACAAAATGATCGCTACGCTGCGATGTCGCAATCTTCGATGTAAAACTTATGAAGTTGAATTCTTGGGCATTCTGGCCCCTCCCGCACGTATTGCCATCTTTGGCCCCCTTGAGCGGCCAAGAAGCATGCGAGGAGGTGGCGCGGTCGTCGACCACGCATGAGAATGTGGTCGGGGTCCACGTGAGAATGTACGTCAGAGCACACGGGAGGTGGTGCGGTGGGGTGCGTGAGGAGGTAACGTGATACGGGGCCACACGAGGAGGCAGGGCGACGCGCAGCGAACCCGCATGACGATGAGCACGCGGACGACGAAGGCGGCGAAGATGAGGCTGAAAAGGGACATCGTCGGAGGAGGAGAGACGCCGCCGCCACCTCCCCCTGGCATGTATCGCGACCATGCCATTTCCTCGCGCGGACCCCAATCGCACCAGCTCTCCTTGCGCGGTCCCCGATCATGCCACCACCCCTCGTGCGCTCCCCGGCTGCGCGAAGGGGCCAAAGATGGCAATACATGCGAGATGAGACCATATGCGGCATTGTCATGTAGGAGGGGGCCAAAATGGCCAAGAATCCTATTAATCTTGTGTCATTATCAATACAATATGAATTAGAGGATTTCTTGAAAAATATCTTGTTCTGGCAAAACATTAACAAGAAATAACAACAAATTGATCGGCACCCATATATGCATGCCAATGCATACTCCAATATGTTATACATGCGTACAAGAGGATGATGGAGTTTTTAACACTTTTGGCTTTCTTTTGGCCTCATATTTATAAGAATGACCATAGTCGCAAAATAAATGCAAAAATGAAACTTTTCTTGCATGGCCACCATGCAGCCCTAGGAGGGCGACACGTGCCTTGGCCACACGACCATTGTGTGATGCGCGAAGGCCTCCCGGTCTATCGCCCAGCCACTAGATGGCGACTAATTAAGCTGCTTTAATTAGCTGCCTTAATTATAATTTATGCATATTATTTATTTGATTTTTAAATATAGCAAACGAGCTCAAAAAATTATAAAATTTTACATGCAGCTTTCTGACATAATGTACTTGACTGTGTAATTTTTTTATATTTTTATCTACTCTAAATGCTGCTCAAAAATGCACACAATTATGCTATTTTTAGGAGTTATTATATGTAGCAAATGAGCTTCAAAAATTATAAAATTTTATGTACAGCCTCTTGACACAGTTGACCTAATTGTTTAATTGTTTGAGAATTTATCCATTATAAATTTTGATAATTCATACAAAAGAATTGTACATATGATTTTTTAATGCGGAAAAATAAGGTGCAAACATTACAAATTTTTTCTAAAGGCTCTGTATGCAGTGTACTTGATTATTTATTTTTGTAGGATTTTATTTGTGCATATAATGACAAGCGCCTGTAATAAAGAGAGCAGCCGCAATAAATGAAAAATCCCATTAAAATATAACCTCATGCATCTATTTAAAGCACAATGAGCCATAGGTTATTGGTAATTAAAAATAATCTAGCTAAAATTTACCATTAAATGGCAATGATTTGATAAATACTCACATGCAATAATAGATTATAGAGTTAATCATTTAAATAATCAATTGATTTATTGGCAATTGCAACCACATAAAATACTACATCTCGAATTGGTTGGAATATGAATTAATTTGAAGTACATATAAAATATACATTTAGTACTTTAGTCGATGCCCGAAAACTATTAGTGTGTGCATTAATGAATCTTTCACACATGACCAAATGGGGCAGCTACTTGGGCATTCAAATTCTTTAAGTTCAAGGATTAGTTGAGCTTAGGAATGCATTAATTGGGTTGCGGTAACTATGTCTGGGACGTGTCCCACTACTGGCAGTTGATAAGGATGGGTTACAGTATATTCTCTTATTAGTTCTCTTCTATGGTACACATTAACAAGCTCTTACCTCTTTCTATAGTCTCTGGATCCGCTTTGCGTGTACATCAAATGAATCTTTCGCAAGACCAGTGGACTCTAGAATACGAGGAGTGAGATGCCCAGATGGCACACGAGAGGATAGAGAAGCGGTGGCATAGTGAAGATAGAAGTGAGAGTATCCAACGGGAGACGTAAGCTCACCTAAAGCGTGTAGGCATAGGGAGCACGAGGCTCACTAGGAGGAACGCGAGAGAAAGCACGAACTGGTAGCTAAGGCCAGGGCCTCCGGTGAGGACTACAATGTTGATTTTGCGAGGAAGGAAAAATGGCCGTAGTCCACGCAGTAGACCATACCATTCTGTATTACCCCACCATCCTACCCGTAAAGATATTCCTTTCTCCAAAATGTGTGTATTCCTACATGCTTTGGGTGCATGTGTTGCTATGTACTCTTGTAGTACCATGGTTCAAAACAAAATACAATGAATAAGTTTTCTCCTAACTAAACCGTGAATTAAATGAGCATTGCATGTCACTAATTATGATTAAAATAATATAAATTAACATGGTAAATTTAGTGTACATAAAATTTTTAAAAAAATAGACAATTAGGCCGACTATGTTGGAAGGTTGTACATAAAATTTTGTAATTTTTTGAGCTCGTTTGTTATATGTAACAACTCCTACAAATAGCATAATTGTATGAATTTTTGAGCAACATTCAAAGAGGATAAATTTATGAAAAATTACACAATCAAGTACACTTTGTCGGGAGGCTACAAGTAAAATTTTATAATTTTTGGGCTCATTTGTTATGTTTTAAAAAATCAAACAAATGGTACCATAAATCATAATTAAGGTAGCTAATTAAGCCTACTAACTAGCCAGCTTAATTAGCTGCCGTCTGCTGGTTAGGCGGCATAGGGAGGACCACACAATGGTCATGCGGCCGAGGCACATGTTGCCCTCCTAGGGCTACCGGCCGGTTGCCGTGCAGCAAAAGTGATATTTTTGCATTTGTCACGCGACTATGGCCATTCTTATAAATACGAGGCCAAAAGAGCCAAAAGCTTGAGATGATGCACTAGCTTGTACTGCCCGGAGCGCAACGCACTCATGTATGCAAGCACATGTCATAGTTCGATTTGGGAGATGTATGCATGCATGCTTTTCTATGCCATCAGAAGGTCTCTTTTTCAATTTCTAAAAGTTGTTTTTGGCTTTTTCTAGAGTAATTATTTTTCAAATGGAGTATCTTTTAAAGATAGAATCTATAAGTTGGTTATAGTACATACTATAATGACTTTATTTATATCAGCCAAAACTGCACACGGATTTTAGTTACTCATGTATTCTTTCTCACAAACAACCCAAAAACCATAAGCTGCTGTCAAAAGCATACATGAAGCTAAAAAGAACAAACCTAGAGTCAGATAGAGGATGCCATACATAACATAATGGGTTGGGTATGTAGGGCGTGAGCTCTCCATCCATTTATAGATCATCTCTACTAATATAAAAATAAGGGACTTTTTCTTTGCTACGGTCATCTTATTTTGTGGACACAATCAATCTATGACCATTTAATTAATTAAATCTAATAGCTCATATTTAAATTTAGCTTATTAAATGATTGTCTAATTCAGAATATCATAGCAATTCAATTTTTAGATCACCCAAAAATTGAGAATTCTATTAATACAGAGTTTAAAAGCTTGTACTTAATTGTTCTTGGAAAAATACGTCCTCCCCTCTCACCTTGTTGCTTTTCCCCTCCCCCTCCGCTCTCTTCCATAGTCATGTTGCTTTCTCCCAAGCTCCTCGCACAAGATCATCACTCGCAATCCTCAAAGCCCATCGCTACCTAGGCCATCCTCGCTGACTAACCACATGATACGGGGTACCCAATCTTCTCAACGTAGAATCGACGATAACTTACATGTACGCTTGACAAATCGTAGCTGATCTCTCACTGCCAATGCAATAAGCTTGCAACTCTTTAATTCATCTAATCACACGTGTGATGTTCTCCACCGACCACCAAATGAAGAATATCAATCTCTCAAATCTCAGTGGAAAGACAACGATCTTTGGAAGAAGAACATCCAATTCCCCTTAAGTGTTGGCTATGCCAAAACTACTTGCAATAACATGTGTGTAGCCTAGGTAATTGTGAGACCATCATGGAAATAACTAAAAGCTAGAATACAAACACGTATTTTAATTCATAATGTCGAGTCTGAAAATTACATGGGGCACACCCCTTGGCTATATAGCCCTTTTAAGACATATAAACAAGACTTAGACTCTAATACGAACAATAAAAGGAAACCTAAATTTATAATTGTAGGTTTGTTGTGAAGATTGCAATTTGATCATGAGGTTTACAAAGTTGTCACCCTATCCATTTTTGTGAGCCTTCAAAATAACTTTCCAACAAAAACAAGAACTCTTAAATCAGACTTCGTTTGTGAAATTTACAGACGTTTTTAAACCGAGTCCTACTGATTGTTCTGAATCAAATCTAAATTGGATGCAAACCTTCTAGTCTTCAATTTCCTTGTTTGGGACGAACCAAACCTAGGAGAAACAAGAAAATAAAAACCTCTAAACCTTTTTGTAAAGTCTTGGAATAGATAGATATCACCTAAAGATGCCATACAAACCATGAACTCCTCAAGTTAACTCTCGCGTGTCGCTCGGGATTGCCTACACAACATGCACTTAACTTGCCATATCTTTTCATAGGAAGCTACAAATCATGCATTGTTTGATCCATTGAAAACTTGACTTGATAACCTTTCCAAATATATATTTTTGCATATTGCAAACCTTGGAATTAGTGCAGGAATCTTCATCAACTTTATGGATAAAACTACGAGCACAATACTAATTAAAATTTGAATGATCTTGTGTCCTCCTCTTGACCCAACCTCCCTCACCTCTCTCTCTGGGTTCTTGTTAGTCATGGTCAATGGGTCATTCTTTTTGCATGGCTTTTGCCCAATTGATAAATGTGAGGTTCTTGTTATGTTGGGCTTTTAACGTGTCAATGGCTTATGGCTATGGCATGGCTTTTAGCTCAATGGCTTATGGCTATGGCTTAGTGCTCGTGCAAATGAATCAAATCAAATGTCAATAAGCTGCTTCAAAAAGGCTATCCTGATAAGTTATTTTGAAAAAATGGTGAATGTTGTTCTCAAAGACTACTTTGGGAATTTCTCAATTTTGTTTTAAAGGAAAAAGGAGGTGGTGGGGCCCATATGTCGTAGAGGAGAGAGAGAGAGAGGATAAAGAGGAGGCTACTTTGGTTCAGTGGATTGCGTTGGCTGTTCAGCTGTAGTGAACGTGAGGATCGATCTTCATATACAATGGGCTTCTCCTCTAGAGCAGGACAAAGAGCTTCATCATCTCTCTCATTTTCTTGTCTTTCCACCTCTCCGGCTTGATTACTTGGTTTGGTTGGATCTAGAGTTATGCCCAATTGTGATTTGGCTAGTGACGACTTCTCTAGCCCAACTTCCTCCTCTAGCTGCAACCTGTAGCCTCACATGTTGTGGCTCCACTAGAAGGCGGAGGTAGAAGGGTGCCTACTGAGGCAACTGCTTGATCGGGGGAAGGAAGATGTTGAATGGATCGGTGTTGCCATTATCTAGGCTTCTAGACCTTGTCCACACGGTGAAGGCCTAGGAGGTGGTGCTATTGGTCTCAGCTGTGACTAGTAGTAATTTTGGTTGGTGATTTTAGTGTACTACTACTTGTGTTCATGTTGTGCGGCGACTCCAGAACCTCGATCCACATCTAGGCGTGTCCCAGGTTGTGGAGTAGGCATCTTATCTTCGTGAACCTTGCTGATGATACCACAACATAGTGGCCGTAGAAGGTTTTCTAGGACAACATCTTCGTCGACGTGCTTTGCCATGATGCTTCTTTGTAGCTTTGAGTGCTACAGCTATTGTGAGTTCCTCTATTGCTTTCGGTTCTAAATTGTTTAATCTATCAGTGTGTCATACTAATGAGATAGAATATCGATTGATATCTAATTTGTTCAATCACTAGTATTGGGTGCCTTGACATGATTAACTATGGGTATTCAATTGCTCAATAAGGATCCTTGGTCTTGAATAGAATTAGTGTCCTGTTTTTACCCTAGTATTATTTGCTTACTATTACTTCTTGTAGGATCGATACACACTAAGATAGGCAATCAGAGGGGGGGTGAATGATTGCGGAAGCTAAAAATAAATTTTAAGACTCACCCCTAGAAACAAAACCTATTTAAGCCGCGTTTTAACAAATCGGACAGAACACTGCGACCTCACTAAAAATGATCTCAATAAAAATCCGTAACTTCGATTGACCTCAAACTTTGTCAGAATAAACTAGAGAAAATTATTGAACTAACCCAACTAGAAGTATATCAAACGGAGGTCAAGAACTCGAGATATAAAATAAACAAGCTCGCTGATACAGATAATAACGAAAATTGATTAAGCTCTAATTATATGATTAAGCAAAAAACCTAAACTCGCAAAAAGAATTTAATCCAAAAATCAAAAGCTACGCAAGCAAGTAATGAGCAAAGGAAGATAAACGAAATTAGCACTCACTACTTAATCTTGTCACCCTTCAAAAACTCAATGCACAACTAGTACGTCATGATCCGTATGCATGAGAAATAGAACTTAATTAATATTACCTAATTGCATGTACTAATCGTATTTTCCTCTCTCCTCAAAAACTTAATGCACAAAGTGGCTTACTTTTGAAGAGATGTTTCTCTAACTCACGGCCAACCCACCAAAGCTTAATTAGCACACCCTAATTAATTAGCTCTAATCACCAAAGTCTAATATAATGCATGGGTTAGTTTACTCGTTACATCCACCATGCAATATCTAGCAACACCATGCATGCAACGTCTCAAGTGCAAAAACGATTCCCACTCAAAAATAAATCACCGTATAATGCATGTAGTTAGGAATCAAAATAAATAAGTAAATCTCAAGTAATTTGTAAGATATGGAACGTAAAGTTACGACTTGAACCGACCTGATGGGCTTGCGGTTATCTTGTTCAGTGAATACGGCTCGCTCCAAAACAAACACCGATCGGCAGCCGGCGTCGCTCTATGCGCACGACGACAACGTACTTGTAGACGGCAGATCGAGGCTCTTGCGTGTGTCCGCACCTGTATAACGAGCCGCGTCGTATGTCTTCTTCTCTCCAAAAATTAACGTGACGTACTTTTCTGTTTCCCGAGAGTCTCGCCGATCAAAGAACAGCCAAGTAAGAAGCCGCCGCAAGCACAAAAAGAAAACAGCAGCCGCTGCAGCACCTTATTTTTGAGAAGTTACGGCCATAGACAAACAAACTCCGATTCACTCATCTAGTCGCTCAACTTTTTCTTTTTCTCCGAGAAGCCACCGCGCCGCACTTTTTCTTTCCAAAAGCCCGGCAAAACAAAGCCGTGCACTGCTTGTCCTTTCCCACGTTTCTCGCTTCGGTTTATTACAAGATCATGGCCCGACTGCCCTTTTTATCTTGCTAACAGACCTCCTACTCCAATATGGAAACGGCCACATATAGCCACTCCGTATACAACTCGTATACAACTCTCCTACAAGTACACAGCCATCACACCGAATACAACTCCAATCCGTATACAACTCGTATACGCCCCGTCCAGGCACATGCAGCCTTGCCGCATGCCTACGCCATGACGCATCTCCGCGCCGCCAACGCCGCGTCATCTCCATGTGCATTGTTCTCTAGCCTGAACATCCCGCATGACATCCTTGACCGATAGGACCTCAGCTCCTCCCTGAACTTAGTCCCGAAACCTCAGTTCCATCCGAACCTGGTTTCAGTCCCGTCATCGACGATGTTCGCCTCAAGCAACACCTGCACATGAATAAACAACCAACCACATACGAGCACAAGTCCACGACTTGACTCAAGTCAATCCGCACAATACCTCACACGAGCGTATCATGCAACCTACGACAATCCGAACACGCGAACGTCAATCCGTACACGCAACATATCATAAGTAAAATCATAACCAACGTTGTCAATTATTCATCATCTAGTCTAGACTGGCCACATGGTCTAACACTTCTATTATTATATTTCGGTTATTTGCAATATTCTATAATTGCTATCTTGATTATCTGGTGAGTTGTAGAACTCAAAAATCTAGTAGAACTTCTAGGAATTGTCACTGTAATTCTTGTTGAAAATTTAGACCGCTTGTGACGAGAAAACCTTGTGTTTAACAAGAGCCGCTTGACATATCTTTACTACTTTAAAAGAAGGAGTTGGTGGTTGATGAGTCCTCTCCCATATCTCTTCTCAGTCATTTGATCTGAACAATAAAATCTTAACCGCCCCTTTCCTCCCCCTCTCTCTCACGAGCCTAAAGTGACATATGAGAAAACACATGACTAGTGAGAAAAAAATATAATAACAATCTGAGTAATATGCTAATTATTTATTTTCTTATCATAGCCCTGTTTAGTATTATCTCGATTTTATATGATTTAAGAAAACAATTCTATTCTGATAATTATTTTACTATTGTTTATTTTATTAAATTATTGCTGGAATCATGTTTTTATGCTCATTGTTAATTCTAGAATAATCTCGAAATATTTGCTAAAACAACGCTATTATCAACAGCGAAGAACCTCGTCACCACAGCTACCACCTCGACCCTCCTCTCTCCCTTCACCCCTCACCGAAGCCTCGGCCAACCATCCTTGCACCCACGGCTCCTCGAGAGAGAAGTGGCGGCGTGACGTTGAGGAAGACGATGACGGCCTCGGCGCTAGCAAGAGATGTGCATCGGATGCGCGTTCGCAGGAATCGGTGATGGCACACACGCCGGTGCTGGGCGCGACGGAAACGGCAGCAGAGGTCGGCGCTCTCTGGAGGTCCAATTCTGTGAGAAATTCCTCGAAGGTGAGGTCTTTTTAATTGCCGAACATGTTTCTTCCATGATTCTGATTTCGGATTTGTGCTTGTGGAGTCGCGTGGTTAGATGTGGAATGGTTGAAAAGATGGAGTCTGCCCTTTGGGGCTTCTTGGGCGAGGTTAGGTGCACAATCTCGGCCATCACTGCCCCGCTGCTACTGTGATAAGTTTGCAAGCCACCTGTTCGATACAATGTCTCATTGAACTAGCCTTGACATTTCTGAAAAATTCTTCAATGGTTTGATCCTGCTCTGCCCTCCCCTGCACGCTGGGGATAATGTGAGATTGATTGCTTCGTGCCCTTTAGTAAGTTTAGGATCAATTGGTGCGGTAATATACTGTAGTAATTTGGTTGACTGCTTGTGGTACTGCATGTAGATCCCAAGTAGGAGAACCTCAACATGTGTGTGACCTATCCAAGAAGAAGCAGAGCCTCAAGTGCAGTTCCACGGAGGGCGTCTCCAGGATAGCCTCTGATGGCGGGCGTGGCGGGAGCTCCTGCCATCACAGGCCATCATGCTGCATTTTCAATAGGAAGAGAGAAGGTTCAAGGAGAGGAGTAGAAAGAAGACAAAAGAAGAGGAGAGGAGTCGAAGAGAGAATCTCACTTTCTGCTGCTGATTCATGGAGGAGAAGGGGAGAGAAGGTGCTGGCCAAGTTCACAATAACAGGGGAGAAAGGAAGGTTATTCTCGATCCCCAAGCCTGATCTATTCATCCTTGTGGTAAATCTTTAATTCAAACTCTTTATTTTGTTCTTGATGAATGGCTCTTTATTTTGTTCTTGATGAATGGGTTAGGCAGTATGATGCTTGTATTGGTTTGCATCTGGGAGCACAGTGGGAAATTTGTATCTTTGTGCTGGGAAATCTGGTATGCTGCCCGTAGAATATCTTGTAAGTTTGAGGCCTTTAAGATTGGGGCAGCGCAAAATGTTTGACACTGAAATTTTAAGGGGCTTTCTTATCTTTCCAACAAGCCATAACACATACTGATGTGAAGTGTATTGAAAATCTTTGGTCGTTTCAAGTGAGCTCTGCTGTACTTTGTCATTAAGCAGGATCTTGTTTATTCACAAATCTGGGAATAATCTAGGCATAAATTACCTAGAACATTGAACTACAGAATTATAAATTAGCAAGTGTAGATGCAAAACAACCATTTATTTGTATGTGCTGTATTTCTATCTTCTACAGAATCACTTGACTTATCTATTTATTCAAGAACATGATTGAGCCCGTCAAAGTTATCTTGGTCTTTATTGGGAATACATGTGTCCTCTTGGTTCAGTCAATTTCATTTGTTTACTTTTCATATTTTGTTGCTAATTTCATTTGTTTACTTTTCATATTTTGTTGCTAAACCAAAGCTAGACACAATGTAAGTTATTAATTTTGGTGCAGTAAATATAATTTTGAGTTTATTATATGGAACATGAATGGATAATTGAAATATGATCCCCAGTAACAGCATTTCCTGATAGTTATTTCTTATACAAATTCAGAAATCTTGTTGGGACACTACATGGAGCGCGCTGCCACCAACGTCAACCGTACCATCGTCGAGGCCGTGCAGCTCTGCCACCACCAAGGCGTCATCCACTGCAAGCTGAAACCCAAGAAATTCCTCTTCACCAACAGGAAGGATAACTCACCGCTCAAGGCCATCGAATTTCAGCCTCTCCATCTTCTTCGTGCGATCTTGCGGGATCTGTGGGTTTAATGGGCTGTTTTGTGTGGAATGCTTGGTACTGGATGTCGTTGTAGCTAAATGCAGTTGTTTGCTGTGTAATCTGAAAAGAATTTGGTAGTTCTTTCGTTAGGAACTTTGGATTCTTGGAACCATTGGTCTTGGTACTTAAATTTTTGAAGGCAGGTTTTGGGAGTGGTCAAGTGGATGCTGTTTATGCCATTGCCTTTGCTATGTATATACTGTATATGAAAAAACAAGCTGATGCTCTTGTCATCTGGTATGGATAACGATTTTTTTTTTTGAACCATAGCCTGAGCAGCAGCAGCGGGGGTTTGTGTCAACATAATGAGTTTATCTTCTTTGTGGACAGGTTCCACCCCTTCTCATGCCAGTAAATCACCAACAAGCAGTGTTTATCCTTTGCCACGCAGACAGACCGGGGTGACACCTTGATCAACAGCGGATTAACACACAGAACTTATGTGCCCTACTCACCAGGTATGTTCATGGGTTACCTTCA
This sequence comes from Melocanna baccifera, assembly GCA_036346265.1. Taxonomy (NCBI): domain Eukaryota; kingdom Viridiplantae; phylum Streptophyta; class Magnoliopsida; order Poales; family Poaceae; genus Melocanna; species Melocanna baccifera. The sequence continues at coordinate 2,065,097 of CM070710.1, forward strand.
TAATTGTTAGTTATTTTCACTGTACCTCCATCTTCAGTAATCGAAGGACAGCTCACTGAAATTTTAGTCCCTACTAAATACTAATAATACTCAGCATTTGGGATCAGCAGCATCCGTACAGACACAGCATCATGTTGCTTTCAGAAAACTGTCAAAACACATCAGTAATTGGCGTGCCCTTTTCCTCATCTTGCTGTCAAAGAGGTTTGGTAACTCCTAATTTCGACCCCTCGGTGGAAATCCCAACCTAACATGTGCGGAACTGATTCCTTGATTGTTACCATCATCTGGTGCTTGTGGAAGGACAGAAATCAATGAGTTTTCGAGGCTAAGAGCAACAGTTTGCAGCAAGTTCTTAATGATTCACGAGAAGAAGGCAGACACTGGGAGCTAGCCGAAGATTCACGTCTGTTGAGGCTACTCGGTAGATAGCATTAAGCCTGGCAGCATTTCGCTTTGTACGGGGGCACCTTTCAGTCCTTGTAGTAATTCTGCAATTTCTGTGTTTTATTTGCTAGTTTGTCTACCCAGCTCAGCCATGGCCTATGCTGGAGCTTTAGGCATTGTTTACTTGAACCTTTTAAACGCAACTTGACACACAGAAGTGTTCTCGAAAAAAGATTCATTTGGTGTGCTCATGCTATTGTACATTGTAGGTTTCTTTTCATGACGTGGAGTCTTGTTTACCAAATACAAAAGAAATTATATTTATATTAACTTAAAGTTGGCACTATGGCTACTGAGAAGATCATATATATTAATAATTTTATCAAAACTGAATTTTTGTGTAATTTCTTTCTCTATATAGACAACCATAGAATCTCGAAGGAACTCATCTCCCATTTTATTTCGAAGACGGGTTTTGATGAGTTTTATAGCTGAAAATATTTGCTCAATGGTTGCAGTTGACACAGGAAGAGGTAGCACTAACCTTAGCAATCTGTCAACTATTAGATAAACAAAGGCTTTACCAGTCTTAACTAATCCATTTGTGAAATCGGCAAGTGAGAACAAACTCTTTATATCAGAATGGCTACATACATCAAGTTGGTGATGCGGTAGTTGACACTCCATCTATGCTCTCTCTTGACTAGAAAAATCTGCAGGATAGAACTTATTTAAAGTACATATATCTGATATATTGCAAGAGGAAACTTTTGGATCCAAGGATACATTTAGTATCGAAAGCTCCATTAATTGTACACCAAATCTTTCATTCAACTCATGTAATTGTTGATCTACTACGACATTGTATAATGTGCTTGCTAACAACTAACAAGTAAAACTAAGAACTGAAATACGAATCACAATAATTGGATTTCAATTATTTGTCAACAATCAAGATTGCAGCAATACCTTGGACACCTACGCTGCTTTCTCCTCGCCGGGCGATCAATGTGGCGACGCCAAAAATTGAAAACTTTCTGGATCGTGGTCAATTACTAATAACACAAGATAACAATGCCAATAACTAGATAGGAATGAAATATAAGAGATAAATGAAACGACAACTGAAAAGTCATGTATTGCATCAAGGGCACTCAACCAATCATTAGTTGTGCGTCAATATTTTATGTTTTATTAAGCTTTTTATTTATCAATTAAATTAACTGAGATAGTTCACTGCAGCACTGTCTAGTGTCTACTAAATATTATATCATATTTGAAGATCCCTCAATTTCTTGAGGTGGGCCAGGCCCCCCCCCCCCCTCCGCCACTGCGTGGAGTCCGCGTGCATGTTTACTATTAGATGAAACGGATGTGTTTATTCTGATTTAAGTAATCAATTAAATTTTGAAGAGAACAACACAGTTGCTGTTTCTGCAGTTCGCGAATTGCTACACGTGGCTAAAGATATAATTATTGCCATGGTCAGGTTGTTGTTCAATTGAGACGAGACGAGACGTACAGCTCCGTTACGCTATGGCTTTTAATTAAAATGATGCTATAGCAACGATTAATTTTTAAAAAAAAATATTTAATTACAAGAAAGTAAATAAAAATAAAAATATTGTTATATCCCTATAAATAATACAAAGATAAAAGATTAAGAAATTATGTTAAGAAGCAATATATAAATCAAGTGAGAAGTCAGGGCCTGTTCGGAATGCGGCTGTAGAGCCTACACATACTCATGACGTCATATGCGCCTACTCATGATGCCGTGAAGAATGCTGTGAGCCAGCGGTGAAGTCAGAATAAAAATAAAGAGAAAGCTCTACTGTTAATATTATAGCACAATATAAATATATAAAAACTATGTTTACTAGTCATTTGCCATTGGAATATCAAATTCATACATGAATAGAAAGAGAACAAATTGAAAATATACAATACAATAAATTTATTACCTTACTAATAGATAATGTACCCCAAATATTCATAAAAATATGAGTACAGATCTGTAGATAAGAAATACTAAATTTAGTGATACAATACTAAATTGCGAATGTTCATAAACATTAAAAATAGAATGAAAACATTTGTGCTGCCAGTTGCATTGTTTGAGAAATATTTGTGCAAAGTTCGCTTCTCCATTTTTGTAAATCTAAAAATAATTAAATAGCAATGAGCAATCAGTCAACCACTGATTAAATAAATTGGCTAATCACTTAACCAGCTAATGGTAATAGCTACTGTACTAGTGTACTACTAATTTACTAAACAAAGTACAAAGCTTATTAAAGAAATCTGGCCAGTGACCACCAACCAGTACTTTAAACTTTAAAGTTTAAACCACTTCGGTACTTCACAGCAGCCCAGCTGCACGGCAGCACTTCACACTTTCACTGTTTCACGGTTCACACCACGACCGCACTCGGCACTTACACAATTTCACATTGGATTCACCCAATCGCCCCTGCAGTGGCCTGCTTCACAAGTTCAGAGGTTGTGGCTCGGTCAGTACTCACAACTCACAAGTGGCGAAGGGCCGAAGGCGGATGCGCCGATGTGGCGACGGTGAGGCGTCGAGGCTGACCGCCGACCGGCGACGCGGCGCCTCCGGGCTCCGGCTTCCCCCTCCGGCCTTTGCGACTCCCCCTCCGCCTCGGCACCGACCACCTCCGGGCTCCGGCCTCCGCCTCGGCGCCAACGCCACTGAGTCACCGACCGCCTCGGCGCCTCCCCCTCTGGCCTCCGGGCTCCAGCCTCTGCAGCTCCCCCGCCTCCGCGCCCAACCGGTGAGTCTCTCCTTCTCTGTGATGGTGTGACCTTCTCTACTCCACTATTCAAGCGATTTGATGTTCATCTTCCTCGATCTATTGACCTTATCTGCTGTTCTTTTGTGGGCCAGGGTTCACCACTGATTTGGGCCGGCTGGGGCGCTGGGCCTCAAAACACTGACTGGGCTCTTCTTCAACGACTCAACGTCCGGCTCTTCTTCAAGACTTCAAGTCTTCAACAGTTGAACCTCCATCCTCCAGGCCGGTCGGCAGTGTGTTCTTGAAGTTACGGTGGGAAGATGGGGTGCTCGAGCACCCACAAGCACCTACGGTGGATTCGCCCCTACTATGAGCTCCATGCCTAGAGCTCACGGAACTCACCTCTAATCGATCCCCTGCAAAGAAGGCCCGAACAGACCTCAATGAGAACACGAGGGCCATGAAGGGAATTTTTGAAGGACATGACTAATTTTTTATGAAATGCGAAAAATACGGTGCTGCATAGGATGAAACAGAGCAGTGACGGATCTAGGATGGAAATGACCAGGTGTCACTGTACATACCATCACATATATAATTATCAGATAACATTGTTCAAAATAGTAATATCTGTACTTTTTAACATCACATTTCACTACTACATAAATCGTTATCACAGACGGTTGAAAAACGTCATTATAGACGGTTAGATGAGCCGTCTGAATTGATGGATCAGTAATGATGCGAGGTCATTATAGACGGCTCGAAATCCGTCTGTAATATGTGAGACGGTTTTTGTTAAAAATCGTTTGTGATATTCTTTCTTTCTCCTAAATCTATTTTTGTTTATTGGCTAACCTCTGAAACAAGCAGATCAACATGTACATATATACATCTAATTCACATCTCAATTCATTTCAGTAACAAAAATATCCATTTCGCAAATCAATTAATTGAAATGAAATAAAATATCTATTAACAAATACACATGTACAAATAAAGATAGCGATTGCATTTGCACTTAGAAGGTAACATGTCTTTTCTTCCATTATAAACAGGCAAGTATTGCTTGTGTAGCCTAACAAGTTCGTTGATTATGGATCTGTTCCTTTCACGAGACCTCGATTCCGGAGTGATATACCAATAAAAAGATAACGATTGCATTTGTACTTAGAAGGTAACACGTCTTTTCTTCCATCATAAATAGGCAATTGCCCATCCAAGCATTGCTTGTGCAGCTGACAAGTTCGTCGATTATGGATCTGTTCCTTTCGCGAGACCTCGATTCTGAAGTGATAGATACATATACAAATAAAAGATAGCGATTGCATTTGTACTTACAAGGATCATGTATAATGATATCTTTGCATTACTTGCAGTTCTAAAATTTTCGGCCGTCTGCATATTAATTATTCTATATGAAACAATAATTATTCTATAACATATATTAATTATTCTATATGAAACAATAATTAGTCTATATGAACAACACTATTTATTCTATATAAAACATGAATAATAGATATTAATTCTTCACCTCACGGGGGAGGAGGTCGCCGAGCTTGCCGGAGTCAGGGAAGTCGGCGACGGCTCGGGGAGAGGACGAGGGTGCGGATGGGGGGAGGAGGGCGTCGGGCTCTGGGAAGTCGGCGACGGCTCGGGGGGAGGAGAAGGGCGCTGGGCTCGGGGGGAGGAGGAGGGCGCCAGGCTCGGGGAAGTCGGCGACGACTCGGGAGGAGGAGGAGGGAGCAGGGCTCGAGGGGAGGTGGAGGGCGCCGGGCACAGGGAAGTCGGCGATGGCTCGGGGGGAGGACGAGGGCACCGAGCTTGGGAAGTCGGCGACGGCTCGGGGGGAAGACGAGGGGAGCCAGGCTCGGGGGGAGGAGGAGCCCAGGGCGCCTAGATCTGGACCGAATCAAGAAACAGTGCGGATCGAGCAAGAAATATAATATATATATATATATATATATATATATATATATATATATATATATATATATATATATATATATATATACGGATTACGGATTATCATGCGGATTTTTAATAAAAAATAGTCTGTGATGAGGATTATCACGACGGTTCTTACCGAGAACCGTCTGTGATATTAACTCTACATAGGTGGTTTCATAAAATCATCTGTGATGTTTTGTCTACTAATAGTGTTGTTGTAGTAGTGTTTCAATAATGATAAAAGAGTAGATTACCAAAATAAGAACCCACTAATAGTATTGATTAATTGGTGCAAAGTGAAGTAATCAAGGACAAATGACCAAGCAACACACCAAGATGATCGACACCAATAAAAGTTAACTGTTATCTTTTATCCTTGTACATTGGTATTGGACATGGACTCAAGTTAAATTGTTGAACCTTTAACTTGTAGAAAAACTCCACTTGTTAAGATTTAGTATGACATTACTTGATAATTAGAAATGTCATGACATGTATGGTAATCCAGTTATTTTTATTCTGGATCCGCTCCATGTTAGTGATATGCCCTAGAGACAATCATGAAGATAATTATGGCCCTGTTCTTTGCGGCTTCTAGAAGCGACTTTTGGCTTTTGCTACAGTAACTAACTTTTAAACGGGGTATTTTTTTAAGATGGGGTCTACAAGTTAATTGTAGTACACGTTAAAAAACTAATATCTGTATCATCAAAAATCGCAAGCGAGTATCTCTCTTTCCGCAATTTCTGTCGCAAACAGCCAAAAAGCCATTAGTCGCAGCCAAAAGCCATCAGCCGCAGCCGCAAAGAACATGCCCTATATCATTTCTATGTTTATAATCTTTTAAATAATATGTTATTTTGTCCTTTGAATAGATGTCTTTCATATTGATCAACAAGTATGTGATTTGTTCGTGGAACTCTTTATTTATATTTTGATGTTATTCTAAAGTATCCCTAATTTTATATCATTATGTGAGACAATTATGTTTACAGATTAGAACATATATTGATTGATGATTATGTTTTACGGATCATGGATATATAATATCAAATCAATAATGTAGACATATTTTAAAGAATATGATGTTGGATTGACATATCATGAGACACTGCGGGAATTGTTATATTCTTAAATTTCATCAGTTGATCTCATACATAGTGTATATACTATCCTTAGACTTAAGATCGTTATTGTTTCCTACATGTGTAAAAGTTTACTTAGAGGTTACCAAACACTATTTCGTGACTTGGTGGTCATAAAGGTAGTTTTCAAATTTACTATGAAACATGTGGAGAAATATGAGAAATCAAAATAGAATTTACCTCTCCTATATAACAGGAGAGATATCTCTAGACCCCATGATGTGGTTGGATTAAGGAAGTACATAACCATACCGAATATGATTGATGAATCAATTACAACTGTGTAATCCACTATAGGTTCGAGTGAAGGATCAAGCTATCATAGGATGGCACGCTTCTCGCCTTGAGTTCGATCTGGTATCATGAGGCAAAGGGATCAATACAAATACACCATATAGGTTCGTCCGATATAATTTTTATATATGTTTGGTTGTCGTTATATCCTGCTAGGGACCGCTACCGACTTATGAACCAGAAAGAAGTTTTCAGCCTATGGCCAAATATACATGAACCTACAGGGTCACACACTTCATGGGCTGGAACGATAAGGGTTCGGATTATAGTTTTCAAGTGAGATACGATCTCTACTCGTATTGGATATGGATCCGATTAGAGGCTATATATAAGGAGAGAGCGAGGATTGACTGAGGTATCTCGAAACACACCCATCAAAACTCTGGCTGCCACCTCTCATAATCTCTGCCATGTGCGCTGGTGCTAGCATGCCGACTCAGAGTGTTTCCTCTCTGGACGTGTGGACCTCGGTAGAGCCGCTGCTACGACTGCTACGTTGATCGGGACGATCGCCTCTCTAGACGTGTGGACCTCGGTAGAGCCGCTGCTACGACTGCTACGTTGATCGGGACGATCGCGAGGAAGAGACGGTTAGTTGGAGGACGATCGACTACTTCCACTATATCGACGTATTCTTCGTTGAATCGGCTGTTTCAACTCTACTTCCACTACACTGCGTGTTTAGTGGTAATGATCTATGATCTCTTTCTCATATAATTTCTTAATTTACATAGTAAAAAATTTTAATTTACGTTAGCATAATCTACTCGTATATCAACACTCCACCCCCTGCAATGTAATGATATCTATGTGAAAGTGCAGAGGTGCAAACGAACATCACTGGAAGCACATGCCGTTCAATGGCGTATCGTTGAGAAAACCTAGCTAGGTCAATTTAACCTGCAGCTACGTACGTGCGTACGTGTGCCATATGAAGAAGTAAAACTGACTGGGTCTCTTGTCAGCGCCGTATGCATTCCGCAGTGCATATATACACGCTCTGTATGCATCAATCATATGTGATTGCTACAGGCCGAGCATCTTTGTAAAAAAAATATTCATTCTAGACACGGACAGTTTTGTGTTCGGCATGCTTGACACGTACGGCCAGTGATGTGTAATGTGTGAACACGGAGATTCTTGTAAGGAAAATATTTTTTAGGAGGTGTTTATATAACATTTGAGTATTTTTTTCTTGAATCATTTAGATTTTTTGGATATTAAATCTCCATTCAACGCTCTAGATTCTTTTTTGAGGTATGGAGATCTGTTGGATAGAGATCTAACGCCTAGAGTAAAAGATCTCAAAAAACACTCGAATGTTGTATAGCACTTCTCTATTTTTATAGGTAGGCGTGTGATGTTCTCTAACTTCCTATCTCGAGTGGCTAATTGTCCGCTCTAAATGACTTCAACTTCTATCTTTTGGATTATGGCTTATAATTTTTCATCTTTTCTGGGTTTTTAGTTTTTATATTTTTCTCTTATTACTTTGTATTGTCCATACTGATATAACATTTTTATTTTTATTCTATATATTTTTTATACACAATAAGCCAACAATAATTACAATGTAAAATAACCCAAACCTTCGGCTTAAAAGCCCGTATAGCATATCCTTGTAATTAAGGATATTTTCATAGTCAACTAGCTAGAAAACTAATTAACTCACAAAAAGATAGCTATTTGTACCTACTGTACTGTACGTTATTTATGACAACATATTGCTTTACTATCTAAAATTTTGGTCAGAATTTGACAGGTGGCCATGAACTTCTCATCTATGCACATGAACCTTAGCATTATGAAAGGATATTGAGTATATCATTAATTTATATGTGTTGAATAATTAACATCAAAACAATCATATCGAGTTGAGATTTGCATTTACAAAAAGTTTATATTTTACCAATCTGATCGGTCTAAGATTGACGGTTAGATCGGTCGGTGGCAGTCAGACCGGCTGAATGATGGCGGTCCTGCTAGTGGTGTGCCTGGAAAATAATCGTTAATTCTAGTTATGGAGTGATACAACAAACTATGTCACCATGACGTACGCAATCGTGAAGCCATTCCACAAAGAAATTGGCCGGCCGTATCTATATAATCGATGGAATATACCAGTAGTAATGGCTTGTACGCATGTGCTCGTTTAATTATATATACTTGCGATCGATCATGCATGGAAGCAATAACCTGCATGCATCTCTCCCGCGCTAAGCTTACGACGGCATGACGCTAAGCTTACTCGTCGATCGGAACATGCGTGCGTTACTTTCAAGGACGCCGTAGTTTGCATGCATCTTATCCGGATCGATAGCGAGTAGCAGGGTCGACGTCGACTGGTACGTACGTACGTACTGGCGCTATATACACATGTATATCCTCGTGCTGTCGTGCATGTGTCGTAACCATAGCGTATAAATCGGAGGAAAATCGATCGGCGGCATAATATATATATATATGGCTTTTTTGCCATTTTTTGGGTCTCGTATTCTTTTGTATTATTCATAATTAGTTAATTAACATGTCTTCTATTTTTATTTTTTAAAAAAATTTAATTATATCAAATAATCTAACTTAAATACACTAAAAAATAAATTAACTATAGAAAAAAAATCATAAATCAATACTATTCTGAACAGAGTTCAAACCATCACGCATGGATCTATTCATCTCAGCTAGCTGAAGTCCTGAAGAGATGCTGGCGCGACGCGATCCGTCTCGTCTACATGTGTCATTTCTACTCAGATGAGCCTATATATAGCTAGAATATTACCTGGAAAATATGCAAACATTTCTCTTCCAATTAACTACTAGCACTAAGGCACGATTTCCCATGCGCAATTATCAACCAGCAAAAGACCCATTTGAGAGACAATTCGTCCGTTTGCTGACAGATATCCGTTTGTCGCGGTCGTCAGAGTGGGTGGGAGTCTTTTACCGACAGATATCCCTGCTAGAATACTCCATGTCCCCGACAGTTTCTCTATCATTCTAAGTATACTCTAATCAGTATTATAAGACACACCAAAGCGAAGCAAGTTTCATAAAAAAAATACCATTAAAATCTCTATAATTTATGTGTATATACTTTATTTATATGTAAAGAAAGCTATATAACAAAATCAAGAACTCCGATGTATATATACATGTCTCCCGCGCTTCGATCAACATTGCAGCAATACTTACGACGGCATGACGCTAAACCTACTGGTCGGAATATGCGTGCGACGTCGTATTGCGTTACTTTCAAGGACACGTTCATATTTGCATGCATCTTATCTGGATCGATTGCGAGTAGGAGGGACGTCGACTGGTACGTACTGGTGCTATATATGCACGTGTAGGTTAACAAAATTAGTCCTCGTGCTGCCGTGCATGTGTCGTAACCAGTGGCGAAGCTAGGAACGAAATGGAGGGTGAGCTAAGGTATTAAGCTAGATTATTATAAACACAGTATTTTACTTTTATTCAATTCAAATTTATTCATGCATAGAAGAGAAATATAGCCGAAAAGAGATGAAAGTATCTCGGTAATAGAAAGTGCATCCCAAAATTATATAAATATGCTTCTGATGTGTAGATATCGGTCATCTGTATATCAAAAATAGCAAAATTAGTAATACGATAATTAATTGTAAATGATCATGAACATTTAAGGAAAAACATAAAATGCCACTAGCACGCAAGATTAGATCATGAGGCTTCATTAGTTGAGTTGTGATCTCATCGGTTGGAGTAGTACTTGAATTGATTGTGAAATAGTTATACAAAGTTCGTTTCTCCATTACATACAAATAATAAACATTACATAATATCTACAAATAAATTATAAGATTCATCACTAACAGACTAATAAACATTACATAATATCTAGCAATTAACAAATAATTCTAAACATTAAATAATAAGTCACTAAAAACTAAACAGCAAAGAGAGAATACTACTTGAATTACAAATTATATACCTTAAATACCTTCACTATCGGCTTAACCCGTGTCACCCATCGCTCCTATTTCTGACCGCCTGGTCGATAATACTCCGCAGGCAGTCAGACCACGCTCGCTCAACCCCCCCCCCCCACGGCGCCGCCCTCGCTGAACCCCTCACGGCGCTGCGCTCGCTCCTCGCCACCCCGGCGGCCCGGCCGACTCCCTGTTTCCTGCTCCCCTCGGCCCCTTGTCGCCCTCGCGCCTCGACGTCCTGGCTGGCTCCCTGCCTCCTGCTCCCCTCGGCTCCTCGCCGCCCCCCGCGCCCCGGCCGGCTCCCCTGCCCCGCCGGGTGGCTGGATCTACCGCCAACGGCCCGTGGTGCCGCCCTCGCCGCCCCCGCGCCCCGGCCAACTCCCCTACCCGTCGGATGGCCAAATATGCTCACCGACGGCCCGCGACGCTGTCCTCGTCGCCCCCGCGCCCCGGACGACTCCCCTGCCCCGCCGGATGGCCAGATCTGCTCGCCCCAGCCCCCCACAGCCCATAGGTCAGTCCCTACTCCGTAAAGATCCGATTGCTGGTATCTAGAGCTGGTATAGCAATGGTATGTGAGATGATGTCTTAGTGGGCCGTGTGATGGATTCGTTGGGCTTCTGAGGACAGTGGGCTGGGGTGTGCCGTGTGCGGCTAGGGGGTTCCCTGCGATCGGGGTAGGGTAGGCTCGAGCCTTACCAAGCTTGCCCCTTGGCTTTGCCCCTGGTCGTAACCATAGCGTGTAAATTGGAGGAAAATCGATTGACAGCATCATATATATTTTACAGCATTTATATGTTCAATATATGTAGATCACATGCATATACAGGTGATGCAACTTAATTAACATAGATTAATTACCACGTTGATATTTTAAGACTCTTAAGCCCTGCTTGACTCTTGTCAAAGTTTATGATGTGTTGTTGATCTCGATGGTTTTGCCCTTATTTTGGTTGAAGTTTTTGCCCTTCTCTCTTCCCTCTTAATCTTACTGATTCTATGGACATGTGTGAGATGGTGATGCCCTTTGATGATCACATGTCATCTATATAAGAACTTGTTGTAGCAAGATTTAGGAGTTTACTCGGTTTAGCTTGATTTAGAGCACTTCTTGTGTAACTGTGATATGAGGGTTTTGGCTTTGAATCTTTTGGTGTTTTAGCTTGTTGTGACATGTAGGAACATATCTAGAGCCATCTTTAACCCACGAGCGAGTCATATGCAAAGTTCTTGAGTTTTACCTATTTTTGTGCAATCTTACTTGTCTCAATGAAAGGTTAAGACGTTGGTTAAGATCCATATAATCCTTGAATGGATTAGGTTTTAATGTCCTTAGAAAGATATGTGCATAGTTTCAAGTTATTTGAACTTGTATTTTGGATATTGCACTTTGGCCCAAATTGTTTTTTAGTTCTGAAACAAGAGAGCGGTTCAACCACACCCTTGCTCGCGGTTCAACCGGAGGCCGGTCAGACCGGTGCTCCTAGGCGGTCAGACCACTCAGCTATGGTACTATCGGCTTCTTGCCTTCGGCAACACAGGCACTGGAGTTTGTACTCCGTCTTGCTTTCGCTCTTGAATGAGTTATTTGGTGGTGATTTAAATTGATCTTTCTAGTTTCTCAATAGCTAGGGAACTAAAAGTTTTAGAATATGAACCAAAGTGGTTGACATCAAAAGTATCATTCACCCTCTTTATCTTGAGTCCTACGTGTTTTTTGATTTCCATATTGCATGAATGCATGCCAAGGAATCATACTGAACCCAGGAGCATGTTTGAAAGCTGTGTCTGTCATCCAATAGCACAAGTCGACACGCGTGTGTGCCACGTGCAAATCTAGGATACATCTCTATCTTCAGCATCCACATCGGCTAAGAGAAGTGCTCCCATTTGATCCGGTCTAAGACTTTGCCAAATTAACGGACGCCGTCCACTCGTACCCCAAACTACACGCACCTACGCGCAACTTAATTTTAGTTTGGCAGGTAGGCCTTCTAGAACGCCCAACAAATCATGCACAGGACCGCGACGGCCTAATTAAACAAAAGCGTAGTATATTGGGTGATATTCTATCAAATGTTAGGCCTCCATTGGCCTCGAATAGAATGATAGCCCATGCGTTGTATGTAATATAATATCGTATTCTCTATTTCAGCTGGGATTGTCAGCTGCTACCTACCCTTCCTCGCGTTTCCGAACTTGCAACTGAAACCAGTATTAATTTGTTCCGAAGTAGTTGCAGAGGTTGCAACTGCAGCGTAACCTAAACGCTCTGGCCAACGTATGCATACATCAGTGCCTGAGGAATACGGGGAATATGCCGCTTTGGCACGGCCGTATCAACTTGTCCTCAGGCATGGTTGCCAATAGTTTCTCCTAATACAAACCGTTATTAATACAAACAGACAGTTATTAATACAAACCATTTGTAATGTACCACTCATATGCATGAATTGCGCACGCTTCGTCTCCCCGATGCGTCTCTGATCGCTTCGGCTCTCCGATGTCTCTTCATCTCACGCGTTGAATTTATAAAAATGATCGTCCACCATGTACCGATGATGAATCCGCACATCGTTGATACACATATTTACTCTCAAGTACAAATAAATGGCTCGACGGCCTCTTCATTGTCGCTGGCATTGATGATCAATCTTGCCATCCTGTATGCGCACCTTGCTGGCCATACGCTAGCGGATGCTGTGAAAGGACACTGTGTGATCTCGAATGTCCGAGGATTTATCAAAGCAGTTGAAGGCCACCTTCCGCTGTCTTGACATCCTCCTCCGCCACATCTTTTGGTAGGTTTCTTGCTTTCGGTGAGCTAACCTTGCCATCGACGTGGTCCTCCATAATGAAGTTGCATGTATCCAAGAGGCTTGTCGTTGCTTGGAGTACGTAATCGAGGCGGTAGACGACCGAATCAACCTTGCCGAGACCCCTTAAGAAAGAGAAAAAGCCTATAGACTCAATTCGACTTGATTGTTCAGTCGGAGGGTATTTGGGAGACACTTAAACGAGCGCACTAGCGGGTGGACGCATTTCGGGCTTCATTAGCTGATGATCCTAATCCGTCCGATGCCGACCACTGTAAGTTCGAGCTCCAATAAATTGATTTTTGTGATAATGATAAATATAATTATGAGACTAATATGTTTATTAGCTACGATATCATCTAGTCTTATTTAGATGTAATGAATAACAAATACTATTGTGAGACTAATGTGTTTGATTGATTATGATCTCTTAAGTCTCACTTAGATAAAAAATGAAATTATAGAGGTATGCATTCGTATCTCATTCTATAACTTAGTGTATTTCTTGGATTCAAAATATAGATTAAACTTCACCAAAAAGTCTAAGATGAATATGTGCATATGTTCTCCACTATATTCTTATTTGTACACATTTAGTGGGAGTTTACTCTATACTTTGTGGTTTCGTTGGTATTGATCCATATTTCTCTTTTTATATATTAAGAATCTTTACTTTCAAACATATCCCTTAAATATATATATAACTTGTGTAGTTCATATATACTCATAATCAGATTGTTATCTAGTTTCTCCATTATATGTTAATGGTTGGATGATTAATGACAACCGGATGAGTAAACTTTACTAGCAATTAATATAAAAAAACACACACACATTCAAATGAGTTAATTGTTTAAGCAAACTTATTCTAGAGTATATAAATGTTGTGTATATAGTATATACTCGTAAATCATATTATATCTCATTATTTGTTAAGATTGTCATGAATTACCAAAAAGGAAATATTGTAGATCTAGTTCCTCCATTATGTGTTAATGGTGAAATTTTAGTAATTAATGGTAATTGCTTTGTGGACTAATATTTTTTATGAGTTAGATGAATAGGTTAGTTCCTCAAGTGAGAATGACTTCATGTGTTGAAGATCATCAAGTCAATATAATGAAAGATAACTTCATGGTTGAAGGTAATCAAGTCAAGATGATAGAAGATGACTTCATGTATTAAAGGCTATTATCGAGTAAAGATAAGACCCATCATGTGTTGATATAGCTCAAGAAAAGATGAATGATGAGTTGATGCATGTCCAAGAGAAGATGATCATGTATTAATCATCAAGTCAAGTGAAGACCCATTATGTGTTGATGGAGGTCAAGTGAAGGATACATCATGAGTTGATGCACATCAAGACAAGGACCTAGACTTAAAATGATGATGTGTGTCATTAAGCTTCAAGAAAATACACAAGGCAAAGGTATAACTAGTTAGATCTAAGGATGCATTTCTAGTTTTTTACCGGTCTTGGAGTTTCGTTGGAATACTATATTGCTACTATAGGTTGCCATACTATTAAGAAGGGTCATATCTAGTAGCTTGACTCTTATCATATGTTCATAGTTCAACCTCACTTACACTAACTCTCTATGGCATGATACTTATATTTGCGAATGTGTTTTGCAAATAGTTGAAACTCATATGTTGAATTCTTGTAACATGGGACTATACATTGTGAATGTGTTTTGCAAGTGTTCGAAGTCCAGGTTTCCTATTCCTTGAGATATGAGGATTATATTTGTATATATGTTTTGCAGTGGTTGAAGTCCATACATAATTCTTGTAGCATACAATTTAGATTTGCGAATGTATTTTACAAATGTGTTAAGTCCATGTACCAATTCCTTGTGTTATGATTCCAAAGGTGTGTAAGTGTGTTTTACAACTTATTAGAATCATGTATGATCCTTGTGTGCATAATACTATAGTTTGTAGATGTGTTTTGCAAAATTTGTTGAAATATTTGCATTTGCTAGGAAAATCAGTATTACCAGCGTGTATTGTGCGGTAATACGGAAGGTGTCATGCATGGTGATCTTCTCAAAGAAGGTTGTGAGAAGACCCAGCGAAGTTGTGAAAGTTGGAGCTCACCTACCCGGAGCAGGAAAGGGCTACCACTAGTGGATTTGAGGTGGAGAGCTTAATTCGTGGAGCTAGTCCAATTCAATTGGGCTTACCTCAACGTAGACTAGAGGAGACTAACAAATCTCTGAACACCACGGTAAAAAGAAACTATATCTTTGTGGTTTATTTCCTTGTGCTTAATTTACATTCAAGCAATTTATATTCATTGAATTAAATTAATTGCTTGTTATTCTAGGATTGCAAACTTAGACTTAGATTATTAGTGCAATTAGATGGACATTATTGTTTTAGACGTTATTTGTGCTAAACTAATTTGAGTTAAACTTTTACGTTATATTCTTGGTTTTAGCCAAATAGAGAAATAGTAATTAGTGAAGAGACTTTTAAAACCACCTATTCACCCTCCTTTGTAGTCGGTCTCCTCGATCCAACAACCATGTCACCTATGAACTTTTGAAGATAGAGATAGCATGCTACCTCCACCACTAGAAAAACTTCAAAGCAATTAGGTTTCTATTTTTTTAATCTTTTGTAAGAAGCGGTTGGCCATGCTGTTTGACCATGTGTAAATACAAGCAGTTGAATTTGTATATATGTATTGTCTTCTATATATGTAAGAGGCCACATGATGCCATTTCTGAGGCATTACTGAATTTCCATTATGATATGAGAATGTGTCATGTATGTGTGAATTTGCATTTTTGTATTTGAGAATGTGTCATATATATATATATATATATATATATATATATATATATATATATATATATATATATATATGTGTGTGTGTGTGTGTGTGTGTGTGTTTGTGTGTGTGTGTGTGTGTTTATTGTGTGTGTGTGGTTTATAACCATCTGTAATGTTTATTGTCATAGATGGTTCTAATTTAGAACTGTCTGTGATATATATTATCGTAGATAGTTCTAATTTAAAGCTGTTTGTGATGTGTTCAACCTATTTTATATTCCAACTCTAGGGTTTGCCTGCGCCCTACTCAAAGGCTGAATATATCTCAACTCTCCCCCGAGCACGAGCCAGCCGCCTTCTCCTCGACAACGTCGCCGCCTTCCTCGAGCTAGCCGCCTCCTCCCCAACGCTCCTCCTCCCGGCATGCTCCTCATCCCCTCTTCTTCCTGGTCTTCGAACGGAAGGCTCGGAGGGGCCGTTTCTTGCGCCGCCATTCCCCATCTGTGAGTCTCAGCCTCTTTTACGTTTAATCTAGATGGGAGAGCTGATGATCCAGGTGGAACTCAAGAGCTCACCACACGAACCTTGCCCTTATTGCCTTCTCAGTGGTTTGGATTGCCATCACCCAGTGAATTTTACTTTGCATTCTTGTATTACTATTGTGCATAAGTTTGTCGTGCTAGTTTGAAATCAATTTATTAATATTCATTCCTTATTCTGTAAGATATACTTGGTGTATATTGTGTAAAATTATTATTTTTACTTCAGATATCACCAACCTCCACTAAGGAACCATCTGTTATCATTACTAATCACCATCTTGGTTTTTAATGTATTCCTTATACACTGGAAGCAGTACATATATATTTCATGATAACACTAACATATGTAGTCTTACACATCTCATAAGTTAAATGAGCTAGAGATAAAGTCAAATCTTATATCACACATGAGCTTCAAAGAGTATAAAATAAATCACACACTAGATCCAGTGTGTGATTTGCATCATGCCCTTTGAAGCCCAAAGGTGATATGGGGAGCTAGAGACAAAGTCAGATCCATATCACACTTCAAAACCCTCATGGCATCGCAATCCTCGATCATGCTCACAGCCATTCTCATCATCCTCGAGCCACCTACACATTAATAAACCAAGCAAATCATTTTTAGTATAAGTTTATTTCAACTTGATCCACGTTAGTCCAAATATGCAATATGCAACCAATATGCATCAATCCCAAATCCCTAGAACCAATTATGGACTCACTTCTAATAAATTCTAACATGCTTCACTCAAAACATATCTCACATAGCCCAGTTGGACTTTCTAATTTCAATTTGGACCTTTTGATTTCCTATCTCCATAATAAACCATTTCTTACCAAAGTCTAATTTGATAGTAAATTTCAATTCGGACCTTCCGACTACACATGCATCAAGATTTTGGGTGGGTTCTTTTTTGCTACGGCCGATGGTTCTTGACTCTAGCATGAGCGTTCATGCGAACGATCCAAATACCGATAAGTTGATAAACTGCTTCAAAAGGCAGTCCCGATAAACCTCTTTGAAAAAACGATGAAGAAACCATTTCATTTGTTTATTCAGGGAGAGGCATAGGCTATAAGCTATGAACCAAAAAGAACCCACTATTCAACTTCTTGAGCATGGTCCGATTCGCACATCAAAGTTCATCTTCCTGACCATGGTTCGATTCAACATGAACCTTTCGACTATTCACACATCAAAATTCAAGGACCTTCCGACTTGCCAATACGCAAACTTCATACAGCAAACTCCCCAAAAACCAAATTCAAACTTTGACTACACCTACATATATAAACATAGTCAAATACCCGTCACAAATCATAGGGATAACCTTCACATGGCATCACGGTCCTTTTGCTTATAATAACTCGTTCCATAACCTTTTCAATAGCAAAAAAAAAACAAAAAAATATTTTTCCATAACTCAGATCAATCTAAATCTCCAAGCCGGTCAGTTTTTGCTGCAAAAGATTTTGCAACAGGGGAAGAAGGAAAAGCAAAGCCACTCGAACTGTCTCTTTTCTAGAAGACCGAACCCCTGCGGTATCTTGGTGCCCCTGACGACCTGCCTGCTCAGTGCTGACCACACCGTTGCATCGGTAGCTGGTGAGCAGGTGAAGCCTAGTGGTACGCGTTTGCACGTGTCACCTAGCTTCTTTCGAAAAAGTCTCCATGCACGCGAGCTGGTAATTTGGCGCCATGCATGCGATGCTCCCAGCCCTACCTTTTTTTCAGTTCAATTTCGTGCGCCTGACGAGGCAATTAATTTCATAATGTTCAAGCCAATCACTTCAGGAATAGGAGGGGCAAGGCTCAGTAACGTGATAGCGTCAGCGTTCAATGTCAAACACCGGCTTTTTTTACTGTATATGTTTTTGTCTTTTTTGTTCATTTTTGTTTTTCTTTCTTTCGTATTTTATGTTAGTTCATAATGAGATGGTATGTTTTTTTTCTATTTTTATTTTTTTAAAATTTAATTATATTGAATAGATCAATTTAACTATAATAAAAAATAAATCAGTTACAATAAAATTAAATTATAAACTATCGCTATCTGAACATCATCTCAACTAGCTGAAGTCCTGAAGAGATGCTGGGTTTGTTCTTTCCTTTGGTGATAGGTGATAGCTTTTGGTGCGGTGATGGCTTTTACTGCTTGCATTTTTAATGATACAGATATTAGTTTTTGTGCTATAAGAGAGATACTTAAAAAATGCGATTTTTGATGATCTGAGATATTAGTTTTTAACGTCGTGCTATAATTAACTTGTAGACTCTATCTGTCAAAAATACTCAGATTTATAAAGTTAGTTGGAAAATAGGCACGATTTCCCTTCCAATTAACTACTAGCACTAAGGCACGATTTCCCATGCGAAATTATCAACCAGAGAAAGACCCATTGAGAGACAATTTGTCTGATTGCTGACAGATAGCCATTGGTCGCAGTCGTTAGAGTGGGTGAGAGTCTTTTACCGACAGATATCACTGCTAGAATACGGGTTTATTCTTTTTAGTTATAGGTTATAGTTTTTGGTTAAGATTTTTAAATTTTAGCTGTTTATGATAGAGATTATGGAAAGAGATACTCGCTTGAGAATTTGGATGGTACAGATGTTGAGTTTTTAACATGTACTATAATTAATTTGTAGACTCTATCTTAAAAAAATACTTCAATTGAAAGTTAGGTACTATAGCAAAAGTTAAAAACCATTTTGAAAAGCTGAAAAGAACATGTTGTAATTTGTAGGGAACAACTACATGAGAAAACAACGGTTTCTTGTACAAAAACGTCGGGAAAGCATAGTGCCCTTTGGGACGGTAGAGAACCATGCCTATGTGGCATTGCTGCTGACATGTACAGTAGATTCCCTACAAGTTTTGTTAGATACGTGTTTGATTTCTACTACTTGGAAAACTAATAGATGAAAGTTATATATATATATATATATATATATATATAGTTCATATTGGTATCTTAAAAATAATACAAAGTGATAAAGGAGAAAATATTTTCATATATATATATATATATATATTTATATGTTTGGAAGTACGTATTCTCATTGTTTCCATATCACTTAAATAGTGTTATTATACCTCTTTATTATTTTGAATATACTCTAATCAATATTATAAGATACACCGAAGCGAGTTTCATGTAAAATACTATTAAAATCTACTTTTTATAGTATGATTTATATAAAAAAATTATATAACAAAAATAAAAGGCTTCATGTATGAACACATGTCTCCCGCGCCTGGATCAACATTGCAGCAATACTTACGACGGCATGACGCTAAGCCTACTCATCGGAACATGCGTGTGACGTCGTACTGCGTTACTTTCAAGGACACGTGCATGTTTGCATGCACCTTATCTGGATCGATAGCGAGTAGCAGGGTAGACGTCGACTGGTACGTACGTACGTACGTACTGGCGCTATATACTCATGTATATCCTCGTGCTGTCGTGCATGTGTCGTAACCATAGCGTGTAAATCGGAGGAAAATCGATCGGCAGCATCATATATGTTTTACAGCATTTATATGTTCAATATATGTAGATCGCGTGCGTATGCAGACGATGTAATATACACACCGGTCAATTTAGTTTCTGAATTTTGGTTTCTACTTTTTTATTAATAATTAATTCCATCATTTTCTGTTTTTTTTATTTTTTAAATTTTTCTTTTTTTCGTATTTTTGTATTTTCTGTGATGGACTAATATATTTTTTCTATTTTTAATTTTTAAATTTAATTATACTAAATAAATTAATTCAATTATAATAAAAAATTATAAAAAATTATAAAAAATTAACGAATTAGAAAATTGGAACAAGAAAGTTGAGACCCTTCTCTCCTTTTTCCTTCTCTGAGGGGGACCCACCCGCTGGTGCACAGTTCCCAATGTGGATATCTTTTGGTTGCTATCTGCACTCCTCTGCTCACTTCTTACGCCAATGAACACGTTGGATTTTTTAATTTTGGTTTTTAGATTTTTTATCTATATTTTTGCTTTTTGTTTGTATTATTTATGAAGATATAATAGTATTTTTTTTATTTTTTTTCTAATTTATCTTTATTTTTAATTAAATAATTTAAAAAACACTAACAACTGCTATAATATAATTTTAACTAAAAACCAGGAACCAAGTCACTAAAAAAAATTCGAATTGAACAAAAACCTTAGGCATCTCTTGGTGTACCGTGCAGTGGCGCAGCAGCAACGAGCCCATGACCATGAGCAATCCTTTATATGTCTCGACCAGGCCAACGGCAGCACTTTTCTTGAAGCTTGTGGACGCATCAGCCAACAGATGACTGGAGCATGACATGTGGTGACATTGTTTCCAGTCGACGGATCTCGTGGTGCCAATTAGTTCCTCCAATGCCGGGAATTTCAGACCTTCTCTTTGAAAAACATGGCGCTAAAAGAGAAGTCGCGGTGACAATGCTGCTGTCGGGATTGCTGAGTGTTTTTCGTCTTATGTGTCACTAGATATGGCATCATCCCTACGAAACAAATGGCTTTTCCTACGTCACGTAGCTGTTTTATAAAAAAAGTTTTCCGGATTTGTAAATTTACATATAGACCTTCGGTTCGTTTAAAAAGATCTCTGTCACCTTAGTTTTTTGACGAAAAACCCATCCGCTCCACCGAAATTACGTATAGATCATTATTTTTTCATGAATACCCTTCTTTTTGCTGGATAACACCCTGTGGTTTTCTTAAAATTACACATAGATCCCTTTTTTTTAGAAAAACCTTTCGTTTCCTCTGAAAATACGCATAGGTCTTCGCTTATTTTTAGAAAGGCCTCTCCTATGAATTTTCATCTTTTTTTTTTACTTTGGTCTATACGTTGGCTAGCGTGGCGTGGCGCAAGCGCTTATGCTGCTAGTAGGATCAATGAAAGGTAATATTAGCTCCTGTATGGAACGCAAGATTTCACTGGAATGTAGCAGGAATTTCACTAGAAAATAGTTCAATTCTCACATGAATTAGGAAAAGAACGGAACCTAAAATATAAAAGGAGGAATCGTTAAGTTATGAAAGATATGGTGGTGATCGTTTTAGCGATGGCTTTTTTTACTGTAGCTGAATTAATGGATAGTGTAGTGAATAGTGAAAAAAAAAGCTGAAACTGAAAAAAACCGAAACGATAACCACCTAATAATTTGTTCAAAAATCAAAATTGTAACCCCGATTAATAGCGACTAATTTTAATTTTTAGTTTTTCTATAGTAACTAGCTTTCATACGAAGTATCTTTTCAAGACGATGTCTACAAGTTGATTGTAGTATACACTATAATGACTTCATTTATATCGATCAAAACTGCACACGAGTTTCTGTTAACTCTTTTTTTAATGGTGCAATTGATTAATTAATACAATTATCATTAAAGTAGCCCTCAGAAAAGTTATCATTAAAGCGCATGCATACTCGATCGTTTGGTTTTTTGGTTTGACTTCTAGTTTGACTTTTTTTCACTATTTACTACACTATCCACTAATTCGATTCTGATGAAAATTTCACCAACAACGATGAAATTTCAGCCAAAAGCAAGAAGCCATCGCTAAAACGATCACCACCCTAGGATAAGCATGGGTCAAATTCCTGAAAATCCACAAATAAATCCACCAACAAGTATTTAGTGGGACTCGAACATTGGACGTTAGCCACAACGAACATGCCTCACAAGTTAGACTATCCACCAGTTGGTTGTCGTTGTTGGGTATACAGCAATGACGTTTTGGGAAGTGGGAAGTAGCACAACTTTTTCACTATTAAGGGAGTTTTTCAACTAGCTACGATGTTTTTTGAAGCCAAAAGCTATCGCTATTCTGATCACCCCCTAAGGGAGTTTATTTGAAGGTTAGACTGGTACATTTTGCTCCACTAAATTTTATATTTTGCATTTAAATATAACCTAAGCGCTGTACGGTCAAAAAGTTACACCAACGATTGTTTGTTTCCTTTTCAGATGATATTTTATTATTTTTCTAAAGCTCTACCGGCATAATTTATATCCCTTTTGCATAGTGAAAGAAACGACGTAGCTAGCTACAAAACTAAATACATTTTTAAAAAAATAAAAAAAGGAAAAAGAACAAATTAGATGGGAAAGAAAGAGACTCACAGGTACGTTGAAAGTTGTACTTTATCATTTCTGTCGAGACTAGATGAACACATAGCATCTGTTAAATTCAATCAGTACAAGTCTGATATCATCTGTTGTTTCGCAGCAGGTTCTTTTGGGGTTCCTTGTTTGGTCAATAATCTCTCATTATTTTCGTAGTTGGTATCGGTGTGCTCTTGCAAATATAAAGCCTCATGTTCGAGGAGAAATCTCAGATTCCAATTTAACCTGAACAACAAATAGTTACATGTGTTTTGTGGGTTTGGACGCCTCCTATAGTGACCTTTGCTTTATGTGGTCTAGAATCCTTAGCAACATGTACACCGATTGGTATTTTGCCTAAATTTCTTGTTCCTATGTTAAAATTTATAATAAGATCTGTGTATTGTCTACAGAGGTTCTCATGTTCTGATGTTCCTTTTGTTGCCTTTTTGCAGCTGATGTTGAGGGGGTGATCGGAATAGCAATGGCTTTTGGTTTTTGTTGGAAAAACACTATAACTGGCTGAAAAAACACTGTAGCTGAGTTGGTTTATTGAGTATAATTAAATATAAAAAATATTAAAAAAAACAAAAAACAAAAAACGAAATAAAAAAGTATAAGTAAATTAAAAATACAAAAAAAAAAAATTCATCATGTAGCACACACAAAGGCGCGCTCTGATGAAAAACGCTGAACGCCCAGAGCCGAAGCTGTTCTGAGTGCAGCAGTAAACATGAGCTTTCGAGCAACACACGGAGGTGAATGTAGCCTGTAGGCAAGTTTAGATGGCTCGATGTATCCCCTCTACGGTTGCCATGAATTGTATACTATTTGGGTCGTGAAGTGGCATCAGCTATGAAAAATTAACAGCTGAATACCTAACCCTAATGACTTGGATTCGTGGTAGAACGGTAGAGGAAGCTTTCGGGGGTGATCGGTTTGGTGATCTAGACTTCTCACTTTTTCACTATTCACTACACTATCCACTAACTTTCGATTATAATATTTTTCACCATTACGTGTGTTTTTCAAAGCCATCGCTATTCCGATCACCCCTTCACTTCGTTCTCCACCTGAAAATGTTTGTTGCAGGTTGGCATGCTTGACTCGGCAACAGCGTTGAGGTTCAAAGATGGCTCAGCTTTGGGGTTACTGTAGCATTTTTTTTTTTTTTGTGTTCTATTTTTTCCGTATTCATTTGTATTGTGCATGATAGGTTAACATACCGCTTTTATTTTTATATTTTTTTAAAAAATTTAATTATACTCAATAAGTCAACTTAGTTACAGTAAAAAATTAATCAGTTACAGTAAAATTTTAGCTAGAAATCATAAGTCATTGCTATTCCGAATGCCTCTTAGTGTATTCTATGTTGTGTTTAGCTGAGGAATGCAGGGTTAACTGGTTTGCCATGACCCTGGTGGTTCTCTCTCGGTGACCTCCATGCGTGTACATATCATGCGTGATCACGCGGAGTTTACTCTGCAATTAATAATAGCCGTTCATAGCGTGCCGGGGCGGTCGATTGCCAATCGCAAAGTACTACCGTACAACAACAGTGTGTCGTTTTTTTTTTACTGAAAAAAAAATCAGCGCGTCGTAATTAACCGACGACAGGTCACTAATCTGTGATGTAAATGCTGCTGCATACATAGGCTACGGCGATTACTCTGCCCCTCCTGAGAATTATACATTTATACTAAGGGTATCTTCAATGATACTGAGTCAGCTGGTTATTTACATATACACATCAGCACATATCTATGTGGAGGAAAGAGAGTATGTAAAACACAAACAGCTAGCTACTATTTCATCTCTAGTCTATAACGTAAAATGAAGCAAGTTTTATAAATGACTGTGTGTGCATGTAATATCAAATAGCTATCCTTATAGATAGTCCTTTAAAATGCTAGCTTTTAGTGTGTACTCTATAGATGATGTAGAATTCTTATAGATAGTATTTAGTTAGGACCATTGGAGATGCCTTAAGGTTCCAGTCTTTTGATTAGTCTCGCATGCAGAGAAGACTAGCTAGCTTAATTAGTACCAGCAGACCGCTAAACACCTCTGAATTAAGGAAAGAAAAACGAAAGCTAGCTCCCAATTAATAAGTCCTGATCAGACGACAGCGTCTCTTAAATTTCCTCATGCATGCAGGGGACGTTTTCTCTCGCAGGTCCTGATCAAAGGACAGCGTCTCTCGACGTCTGTGAAATTTCTTACGGTTCTGTCGCTGCCACCAAAGAAAATTGAACGGAAATTGCACACACACACAGATCAATCGCAGGTAACAGAGATACATAATGGTTTGAAAAAAACTCAAGATCCTGCATGGGAAAATTGAACGGAAATTGCACACACACACACACACAGATCAAATCGCAGGTAACAGAGATACATAATGGTTTGAAAAAAAAACTCAAGATCCTGCATGGGAAAAACTTCCGTTCTGATCTGATGGATGGCTCGAATGGTAGGAGGAAGAAACGCTGCTGAAAAGTTGGCACCGAACGAACGTCGACCGGCTTCGTGATGGACTCTTGGGACTTGGGAGTGCCTCTTCTTCTCTAGTGTTTGTGCTGCATGCGTTGACCGACTTGTTGACAGCGATCGATGTATCTCCACGTCTGAAAAGCATCGATCAGGTGTCGTCTGAGCTACAGATCCAGCAAATTTGCTACCACATTACATATGCCATCGCTGCTGTATGTAGTAACACCGCTGAAAAGTTGGCACCAAAATACTAAAGGGGCATTCGAAATAGCGATGGTTTTTGGTTTTTACTGAAAAAACACTGTAGCTGACTTATTTTTTACTGTAACTGAGTTGGTTTATTAAGTATAATTAAACTTTAAAAATTATAAAAATAAAAACGACACGTTAATCTAGAACGAGACGGTGCAAAGGAATACGAGAAAACAAAACAAAATAAATGAAAAATTTTTACTGTAGCACGCACAGTGTACGCTACAGTATATCAGCAGCGGAAGCTGATCGCTGGCGTTGGCGAAAAATTCATTGTAGCACACACAGTACACGCTACAATGAAAAAACGTTGAATGCCCACAGCCGAAGCTGTTCTGAGCGCAGCCTTACAAAATCTTGCAGTACTGTCCCTCTGTTTTAGTGCTTGACAGTGCTGCGTACCCTGACCGGTCGAGTTCGCAACCTCTTCTCGTCTGAAAGGCATCAATCGTTCGTAGTACGTACTTATGCCATCTCTGTCTATACGATCCATTTGAATATTTGATTTGTTTCAGCTACTGGCTAGTTTACTACACTACAGTATTTTGCAAGGTCGAAGAGAAGTGCAGAAACGTCGCTGTACCGGATGCAGGGTTAGATGAGAGTTCCATCCAACCCGTTCCGACCCGTTTGGGTTTTGGCTTTCAGAGGTCAGAAGGAGCTAAAATGAACATATCGTTTTTAATTTTGTTTTTTTAATTTTTTGGTTTGTTTGGTTTTTTTATAGTTTATGAAGATATAACTGTGATTTTTATGTTTTTAATTAAATAATTGAGAACAAATTAATAGTCAATATAATATAATTTTAATCTAAAATCAACAAACAGAAACCAAAAGTCATCAGCCAAATCCGGTTGGAACAAACCTTAAGCTTATGCATGCATTACAAATGTACTAAGTCCATGCATGCTACCTACTTCCGGCGCGGAAGTAGTAGGTGGCGACCGCATCAAGACCACCTTACCTACTACTACCACTACTCCTGATGCTTACTGTATACCAGCTTCTTTTGGGCTTTTGAGTTTTCCAAAAGCTCAAATAAATAAGAAGGTTTTTAAAATGAATTCTTTGAATGATTTTTTAAGACCAAAAGGAAGTACAAGTTAATTATCAAAATTACTTGATCCATATGTACTTATGTCTCAGATCGATCATCTTTTCTGAATACTTACAACGACTGGTGAAATTACCCGGTTAATCTTGTCATAGTCGTTAATTAATCCATTGAAAGACCCAGCAGGTTCAGTCTATTGCTGCCTGACCTCGTTCAATTTAGGGGGTGATCAGAATAGCGATGGTTTTTAGTTAAAAAAACACTGTAACTAGCTGAAAAAACACTGTAGCTGAGTTAGTGGATAGTGTAGTGAATAGTGAAAAAAAAGCTAAAGCTAGAAGCTGAAACCGAAACGATCAGGGCCTTAGTAGGTTCTTTTTTTGCTGAGGTTTATAACTTTTAATCCGAAAACAGGTGTTTATGTGATTAAACCGAATACCGATAAATTATTTAAAAAAGTTATCATAATAAATTATTTTAAAACAGCGATAAAAAATTATTCTATTTATTCATGTGAGAGAATCCACGATGCAACTTATTACCGGTGGCCTCAGGTTGTCCATTTCTGATTTTGCTGTAGTCGTACTACTGTACTGCACATTTGCAGTCCAAACATGACGCATGCAGTAACGTATGTACAATTTGCTATTCCTACCCAGGGTTTTGGTTATGAGTGGGAAAAAAATACCGGAGGTCACTGACAGCAATCTCGAAAATATCGACCGAGATTTTCAAACAAATTTTAAATTCTAATTTAGTTACCGGACGAGATCCCGGTTAAATCTCGAAAATCTCAACCAGAAATTTTGAATTAAAGAATATCTAAACCTTTTTAGCCGGTTCAAAAAATATACCGATACCCCACCGAGATTTCCGTTTAATGTCGGTAACCAAAACCCTGTTCCTACCGAGGGTAACCTAGTTGAACTAGCCAGTGCTGCCGCTGATGCAAGAACCTTGCCTGCAGCAGCGCATGCAGAACGGCTCCATGGAGCAACAGCTGAAGTTTGGTATGCAGGCTTGGGGTGTGCGATAGCTTATGTGTTTTACTGTACATAGTTTATTTTTTTACTACAATTGATATAATTTATTTAGTATAATTAAATTTTTAAAAAAAGTAAAAATAGAAAAGATAGATTAGCCCATTACGAACAATGTAAAGGAATACAGAAAAAAAGCAAAAAACTCATAAAAACAAAAAATTAGAAAAATATTAAATTAAGAAATAATAAAATAAAAGTAGAAATTATCGTCAAAACAAATAAGGTTATAAGGGGCACATTTGTGTGGCACAGCAAGCATACTGCTAGCTGGTAGAGTGCCACCATCTGCCATACCTGCCATGGCCAGAACCCGGGAAACGCACAGAACGCTGCCATGGCCGCAGTACGAGTACGAGTGCCATCTGCCATGCCTTCTCACCCCAAAAACAAAGAACAGATCAATGCCGTATATATATATATATATATATATATATATATATATATATATATATATATATATATATATATATATATATATATATATATATATATATATATATATTAGTTACGTTATTTCTCACCAGTCAATGCCTACCTACCACAGGCCAACTTTCATGTATGACTCATAGGTGGCCAAGAATAGATCCTCTTCTTCCCCAGCCAGCTTCCTCTCAACAAACATCGATCTTCTCCTTGCTCCATCAGAAGCATGCATGCAGCTCGGAGAAGAAACACATGGCATGGCCACTTGCACTATCTGCAGCGCAGTGGTTGCTGCAAGCAGATTCCATCTCCTCGCGTCAGAAACCTGAATCACCAATATTTAATTATGGCACCGGTGCCCCCGGGAAACTAATGGTCTATGTACAGCGACATTCCAACTCCGGCAGCGCACATTGTTTCTTGCATTGTTTCGCGGCTTTTCGTCCCCGCAATGCCGCTCCAGTTCGGCGTGTTTGCTCTCTGTTCTGTTGTGCACTAGTCCCGCTCCAAACGACTTCTACTTCAGATTTTTAGAATATATCGATTTTTCAATTTCATCTTTTTTTGTTTTTGCTTTTAGTTTTTTTTCTCTTATTCCTTTATATTATCTATGATGGTATTTTTTTCTTTTTTTAAATTTACTTACTTAGAAAAACTAACAATCACTGCAATGCTTTTCGATCATAAGTCAAAAGGTAGAAACTATATTGAGCACTACCTAAATTAAATATAGTGGGAAAAAAAAAAGAAAGGGCAGGTAAGGGCTACCAAACACCTTGAAGGTAAATTAGTCTGCTAATTCTTGGGGCTGCGAATTCCAATGCACGCTATTCTCCATGCGTGCCAAGGAATCTTTCCCCTTCTCCTGCAATGCAATAGGTGCATCGAGTGCTGAAAAAGGTTGTCGATTAAAACAAGAAGCCTTCCACAATCACACAAAAAGGGGCGGAGCAGTTCACCCAATGGATTTTCATTCTCTCTCTCTCTCTTTGAAAAGGAATGGGTTTTGATTCTTAGTTATTCTGTTTTTTTATTAATTTTATTTCTTTTTGTCCTCCATCAGTCACACACAAAAGGCATGCTAACTAGAGGTTCTAGAATCTTACAATTTAGGAGGAGTTAGCTAGCTAGTACTGATAGAAAAATGCCGGTTAAGTCAGGGGAAAAGGCAAGCACAAGCTAAGCAACAATACTTTAGAGAGAGAATAGATACCAAACACTTTCTAAGCATGGCCAAATGTTGGTACCACGTACACATGCTCTCGGATATTACAAGTTGTAGTGGAATCTCAATGCATGATTTTAGTATTTTTTTTCTTTTCTCATCTTTTGGTTCTTTTTATCTAGTAATTATGTTTGGACGAGACGGCTAATTTGACATGTTTCTAGCTCAAGTTCTAACAAAAATAGGAATAACAAATAATAACAATAATGAACTTTATCTATATATAAATACAAATAGCCAGTGAGATTCAAGACACCTCTAGCTTTATTTTAAAGGAAAGAAAATCCTATGAACCCTAAAGATGAAAAAATCATATAAATTCTCTCATTAATTGAAACAAAAAATAAATAAATGGTCTACACCATTTATTTTGGTAGGACCATTATAATAGTACATATTAATAATATATAGATATTAAAGTTATATAATAAATATAGCTATAATTATTTCAATCGTATGGCACTGGAGTCGTATAACAAAGACTACTGAATCGAAATAACTATAGCTGCGCAATTACACGGGTAGTTCCACTTGTCAAAGGAACAAACCACTAAACAAGAGCTATGCACGCTGCACCAAATACACCCCGATGTAGACGCGGCAAACACCACCCAAAAACAAAGCTGGCTATGAACAGGGTGAAGAGGCAGGAAATTGAGTAGGAGCGGGATTATTTAGCATAGTGCAGGAGCATTCCTACCTACCAAAACCATCCCTAGGGTTTCGCAACTACTCACCCATTCTCTCTCTCTCTCTCCTCCACCAACTCAGTCAAATGTCTCAGAGCGATCCGGGTCAATGGGACCCCTCTCCATCCACCTAGTGCTCTCTCTCTCTCTCTACCCTCTCTCCTCCCCTCCTCGATGCTCAGCTCGGCTCGCCCATATAAACCCAGTGGTCTGTCTTCTCCCTCTCCTCTCCTCCATCTTCTCTCGGCTCACAAAAGCTCAGAGAAATTGGATCGAAGCTGAAGCGCACAAGCACAGCAGTGACCTCAGTCCTCCTGTACCTCTTTCTCTAGCTGGCTAGCTAGCTAGCTCGGCCTATCGGGAATTCAGCAAAGATGGGGAGGTCCCCGTGCTGCGAGAAGGCGCACACCAACAAGGGCGCCTGGACCAAGGATGAGGACCTGCGCCTCGTCGCCTACATCAAGGCCCATGGCGAAGGATGCTGGAGGTCGCTCCCCAAAGCCGCAGGTAATTAATTTGGGAGTTCTGATGCTTGACACTCGCGCGCGGCTATGGCGGCGGCGACGATGGGTGATTAATATATGATGTGGTGTGCATGAAGCCATGAACTTACGTGGTTACGTAGGGTTGCTGCGGTGCGGGAAGAGCTGCCGGCTGCGGTGGATCAACTACTTGAGGCCGGACCTCAAGCGCGGCAACTTCACCGAGGACGAGGACGAGCTCATCATCAAGCTCCACGAGCTGCTCGGAAACAAGTAACTAACTAGTTGATCGGCTTTGGATTAATAAGAGATTTTGTTGTTTCGTTCTTGATTCTTATGGTGATGTGGCATGTTTGCAGGTGGTCGCTGATCGCCGGGAGGCTGCCGGGGCGGACGGACAACGAGATCAAGAACTACTGGAACACGCACATCAAGCGCAAGCTCCACGCCCGCGGCGTCGACCCGCAGACGCACCGCCCTCTCAATGCCGCCGCCGCCGTGCACCACCATCAGCCGTTCCCCGCCGCACCAAGTGGCGGCGGTCAACTAGCGGGCTCCAGCAGCTCGCCGGAGGCCAGCGGTCACAGCAGCGACGACGACAGCGCGTCCGCGCCGCTGCCGGCAAGCCACCACGGAGACATCGACCTCAACCTGTCCATAAGCCCGCCGTGCCACCCGTCTTCGACGCCGCCGCCGAGGCAAGAAACAGAAGCGAGAAGCTTTGCTACGGCAGCGCATGCGTCTAGTCCAACAACCTGCACTAGTACGAGCTACTCGGAGAGGGGGAGGATATGCTTGTGCTTAACCCGCCTGGGGTTGCAGGGCGGTGAGGAGTGCAGCTGCGGCGTCTCATCACCATCTTCTTCTTCCTTGCAGCTGGCGAGCTCAGGAGTGTTTAGACTCGCTAATGCTTCTTCGCTTCAGGGAAGGTCGTCAATGGTATAGAGATCACAGAGATATTCAGACTTCAGAGTTAAAAATTCAAACTAGAGAGTACACTGAAATTACAATCCATGTTTGTTCAGGGCTTCATGGTTAATTTTCGACGTTTGTTCAGAGTTTCGTGGTTAATTTGATGATAATGAGGAAGTCTGCTCCCTGTTCTCTTAATTTTTGCTAATTTTTAACTAAGCATCTACTATGTTGTTTGCTCATCTTTGTGCTGCGTATATAGTTCACTTATTGAAATCTATGCTGCTTTAATTCTCTCCTTTTGATGTATGCTACATCTACAGCGGTGTAGTACCCTCTGCGTTGGTAGTTGATGGCCTTCTTTGTTCTTCTTTTCGGTTCATGTCACCTTCTTTTTGTCCATTACTTCATTTCCGGACGCTTCTGCAGCATCTTCGATCTCGGTGTTGGGGAAAAGGCAAAAGAAGCCCTTGTCATGTCTCATGTCATGTAACCACAAAATGCACAAGTACACATTTCTTTCTTATGGTATTTGAAATGGTTTTCTTTTTCTCTCCTCTTTTCTTCCCTACCTTACTGCCTCCATGTTCTTGCACGGTGCTTTACAGCCTTTTTATGAGAGTGCTTGTTTTTTAGAAGTTTTTTTATGAGTGTGGCTGTTAGTCTTCTAAGTGAGAGAGGCTAGCCAGCCAGTTAAGGGGAGCTAACTAAGATGCTAATCTAAATTGTACTAGTACTATGGCTAGCTAGGGCATATGGGTACCAACTACTCTCTTCCTCCTTTTTTACTTGACTTACAATTCGAGCTGTTAAACTTTTTTTACTGTTAATATATTTAAAACTATCTAGATTGATTATACGAAAATTATATCATCAGATTTATTGTTAAAAATATTTTTATAATATTATAATTTTATTAATATATTTTATGTAAAGTTATAAAAAGTAACAATCAAAGTTGCGTATTGAAGATCGTAAAAAATAAAAAATGTCGAGTAAAAAAGAACGGAGGAAGCAATTAGTAGGAGAGTTAGGTGTTATATCTGGCGGCCGCTGGTGGTTATATGGATCAAGCAAATAACAGAAAAAACAATGTATCAGAAATACAATGCGAATATAAACTATTCAGAGGTACTCTCTCTTTTTATATATATATATATATAGGAAAAATACTTTGTACACTCGGGTGTAACTACACCCACCTCTAATATATCACTTAAACGAACTTGAAATACTCCTTTATCACTTTGGATATACTCGTATACTAATTATAAGATACTTCAATGTGAACCACATGAAAAAATTGCAAAGGAGTCCATAGTTTTTAGCGTATTTTGTAAATACCTTCATATACGCACATAAAAAGAAGTATGTCTAAAAAAATATACATACTACCTCTGAAAAATTGTTCATACCACCTAGATAATCTTAAATACTCGTATACTATATATACATACTCTCCGTTACGCAAGATACTTCCTACGTTGTGAGAAACGATATAGGGTGTAATTACACCCGGGTGTAGAAAAGAGGCTTCCTATATATATATATATATATATATATATATATATATATATATATATATATATATATATATATATATATATACACACACACACTCTGTATGGCAGTAGTGCTTCATCAGGACAGCTAATTATTTTCCAAATATAGGGGGGGAAAGAACTTGTGAGCATGGACAGGAATCAACAGGTAGCTACTCCTGCGACGCCGCAAGATCAGAAGAGGAGAGAGCTTCCGCTGCTTCTGTTTGAGAGAAGCTGTTTGGTTATTAATCCATGGAGCTAGCCAGCCACCGTCCTGGCGGTGCATGCAGCCTGTCCAGCCTTAACCTAGCGCATCTCATCTGAACAAACTAGAAATAGGGTACACTACACATGCTTACACGTTCGACACAAAAGCCTCGTACGTAGAGGACGCACATACATACGTGTATATGCCACCGTCTCGTACGCTCTAAAACATTACGAGAGAGAATTGGGATGCCTTTGCCGGGGAGCAGGGACAGTATGAGATCGATGTTCTCCAGGTAGGCTTCAGGCTGCAGGTAGAAGACGAGGGAGTAGCTTTTGGTTGGTTAAATGGCCATGGCTAATTCATTTTGTTAATTAGTTTAATCATGGATGAGGGCTGCACTTACCTAAGCTAAGCTTCTTGCATGGATGGAGGGGAGAGGGTAGGTGAGATGAAGCACCTAGCTAGGTTTTGGGGCGAAGCTGGAGGGGGTCCGGCAGCGATGGACTGTATCTGATCAGTTGAAGGGGAGGACTGTCCATCACAAGACCATTGGTGATCCTGTTTTGTTTAAAATCATTTTGTTTTCATGAGTAAATTTCATAAAATACTAGATTTTGTGGTCTAGGTTGCATAAAATTACAGGGTTTTTGACATATGACACGAAACCCTAGGTATTATGGTTTTACAGTTTTATAAAAACCCTACCTTTAGAAAATCTGATCTACCCTTACATCTAGGGCTCACTTTATGCGTTGTCAATTTTTAAGAAATGCCCATTTTACCCCTAACCTGTCAGCTATGTGGGCCCGCATGTTATCCAATCGTAGCCATTGATTTCCAGTGAACGGTGTGGGCGCGGATCCATTGAAGATTGGTTCCCCTGTCCCTTGTCTATCGGGATAGGAATGAGACAAACGACTGAGCTCATGGTCATGGTGGACATTATGGGGATCCGGCCGGTTGCTCTTCAGACCGACGACCTGTGCGCCATTAATCACCCAAACATACTGTTCTCGTATTATAAGCCCAAACCCATCGTATGCATAGGTCAATGAGACATTAAATATAAAAAAGTTAATGTTAATACACATGGATACAAAAATTCTAATATTAACACTTGTTATGAAAATTAGGTCTTTATTTTTATCTCAAAAATTGAATTGAATGCACTGGTAGATGTGTTGAATCAATTCGAATTAGCTCCATCCGCCTTTCCAATGATGGTCCATGCCTAGATCGGCCCATTACTCTTTAGGATTTTTAGGGTTTTCTATTTCAAAAATTCAAATAAATTTTTTTGGGCTTTAGAAAATAGTAAATAAATCTGAAAAAACTAGAAAAATTCTAAAAAATTTCTTAAGACGCAAGGAACCCTAATAAAATATTCCCAGCAAATGTTAATATTTATTTTATTTATATTAAATCCTTTTAACTAATAAAAATTTATTTTAAGCTTGTATTAATTCTAGAAAAATTCAAATGGTGAATTTTATTTTAAAAACTTAAATAAGCTCTAAAAAATCAGGATGTTACACTTACACTCTGACCTAAGTAGCATGGGGCACGTGAAATCCCATGTGAATCAGCAAGGACCATCTTGTAAGGCTAAGTACTCCTAGGTGACCGATTGTGAAGTAGCACCGTGAGGGAAAGGTGAAAAGAACCCTTAGTGGGTGGTGAAATAGAATGTGAGATCATGCTAAGCTCCCAAGCAGTGGAAGGGGAAAGTGATCTTTGTTTGCATGCCTATTGAAGAATGAGCTGGCGACTCATAGGCAGTGGATTGGTTAAAGGAATGGAATCCACCAGAGCCGTAGCAAAAGCGAGACTTCATAAGGTAATTGTCACTGCTTATGGACCCAAACCTGGGTGAACCAAGATGAATTGGATGAAACTAAGCAGAGGTCCAAACTGGCTGATGTTGAAGAATCAGCGGATGAGTTGTGGTTAGGGGTGAAATGCCACTCGAACCCAGAGCTAGCTGGCTCTCCCCAAAATGCATTGAAGTGCAACAGTTGACTAGATATCTAGGGGTAAATACTATTTCAGTGCAGGTTGCATGAACGGTATCAAATCAAGGCAAACTTTGAATACTACATATGACACAAAAATAATAGGGGTCAAGGTTGGCCAGTGAGACGATGGGGTATAAGATTCATCATCGAGTGGGAAACAACCCGATCACAAGCTAAGACCCCTAAATGACTGCTCAGTGATAAAGGAGGTGGGGATGCAAAGACAGCCAGCAGGTTTGCCTAGAAGTATCCACCCCTTAAGGAGTGTGTAATAGCTCACTGATCGAGCACCCTTGCACTAAAGATGAATGGGGTTAAGCGATCTACTGAAGCTGTGGGATGTCAAATTGCATCAGTACGGGAGCGTTTCGCTTTAGAGGGAAGCAAATGCGAAAGCAGGGGTCGACGAAGTAGAAGCGAGAATGTTGGCTTGAGTAACAAAATCATCGGTGAGAATCCAATGCCCCAGAAACTCAAGATTTCCTCCACAAGGTTCATCCACGGAGGGTGAGTCCAGGCCTAAGATCAGGAAAAGGTGTAGTCAATGGACAACAGGTCAATATTACTGTACTACCCCTTGTTGGTATGGAGGGACGAAGAAGGCTAGGTTAGCCAAAAGATTGTTACTTTAAGGACACAAGGTGACCCTGCTTTTCAAGGTAAGACAGGGTAGAGAAAATGCCTCGAGCCGATGTCCGAATACCAAGTGTTGTAACACTAAAGTATGAGCCCCATGGACTAGCTATTGCTTCTCCACGAGGCTCATACCAAGCGCTATGGTGCTGAAGTATGTGACCCATGCCATACTCCCAGGAAAAGCTCAAATGACCTTCAACGAAAGGGTACCTGTACCCAAAACCGACACAGGTGGATAGGTAGAGAATGCCTAGGGACGCAAGACAACTCTCTCTAAGAAACTCGGCAAAATAGCCCGTAACTTTGGGAGAAGGGGTGCCCCCTCGCAAAAGAGGGTTACAGTGACTAGACCTGGCGAGTGTTTACCAAAAACACAGGACTCCACAAAGTTGTAAGACCATGTATGGGGGATGATGCCTGCCCAGTGCTAGAAGGTCAAGGAAGTTGGTGAACTAATGACAGGGAAGTCGACAACTGAAGCCCTGGTGAATGACAGCCGTAACTATAACGGTCCTAAGGTAGAGAAATTCCTTGTCGAGTAAGTTCCAACCCGCATGAAAAGCGTAACAATCTGGCACTATCTCAGAGAGAGGTTTGGTGAAATAGACATGTCTGTGAAGATGTGGACTGCCTGCACCTAGATAGAAAGAACCTATGAAGCTTTACTGTTCCCTAGGATTAGCTTTGGGCCTTTTCTACATAGCTTAGGTGGAAGGCGAAGAAGGCCTCCTTCCGGTTGGGGGACGGCAATCCATCAGTCAGATAACACTCTAGAAGAGTTTGGATTCTAACCTTGTGTTAGACCCACGGGCCAAGGGATAGTCTCAAGTAGACAATTTCTATGGGGCGTAGGCCTCCCAAAAGGTAACGAAGGCATGCAAAGATTTCCTCAGGCTAGATAAACACTGGTCCTCGAGTGCAAAGGAATAAGGGAGCTTGACTGCAAGACTCACCCATCGAGTAGAGATGAAAGTTGACCTTAGTGATCCGATGGTACTAAGTGGAAGGGCCCTCGCTCAATGGATAAAATTTACTCTAGGAATAACAGACTGATCTTCCCCAAGAGTACACATCGATGGGAAGGTTTGGCACCTCAATGTTGGCTCTTCGCCACCTGGAGTTGTAGGTGGTTCCAAGGGTTGGGCTATTCGTCCATTAGTACAGTACGTGAGTTCGGTTTAGAACGTCGTAAGATAGTTCAGTCCATATCCAGTGTGGGTGTTGGAGCATTGAGAAGACATTTCCCTAGTATGAGAGGACCGGGAAGGATGCACCTCTGGTGAACCAGTTATTGTGCCTATGGTAAACACTAGGTAGCTAAGTGTAGAGAGGATAAATACTGAAAGTATATAAGTAGTAAGCCCACCCCAAGATGAGTATTCTCTCCTCTGACTTCCCTAGAGCCTCCAGTAGCATAGCCGATACAACGATGGGTTCTCCACCCATACAGGGATGGAGTGACAAAAGTATGGAAATAAGATAAGATAGCGGTGAGACGAGCCATTTAAATAGGTGTCAAGTGAAAGTGCAATGATGTATGCAGCTGAGGCATCCTAATGAACGAATGATTTGAACATTTTTCCTACACAACCTAATCAAATTGATTAGGCACTTGCCATCTATCTTCATTGTTCAACTCTTTGATGAAAAGATAAAAAAACCAAAAAAGCCACGCCCTTCCATCTCTTGGATAGAGGCCTTTGTTGTTCCTTCTAGTCAAGAATTGGGGCTTCATAATTGCTAGCCAATATTTCTCTCATGCCTTTGGTCATTCATGGTTCGATATTCTGGTGTCCTAGGTGTAGAGGAACCACACCAATCCATCTAGAATTTGGTGGTTAAACTCTACTATGGTGATGATACTGTGAGGAAGGTCTAGCTCAATGCCAAAATGATAAAAACTTAACACCACTTATTTGATTTTTTTCACTATTTTGAAATATGAAAAAAGATCCAAACCAAAAATGCAAAGGTCATCTTATTCAAAACCTCAATCGTCACATCCCCTCTCTCCCACTTCACACCTAGGATCATATTGTTCTTATAGAGAGAAATGTGCTTTCCCACCTTCTTAACCCGGAATGACATGGTTGAGGAGAGGAATGTTCCTTTTTGGGGGGGTACCCCTGAGAAGAGATCCAGTAGAGATAGGGTGGGCCTGTAGCTCAAAGGATTAGAGCACGTGGCTACGAACCACAGTGTCGAGGGTCCCTACTCACCCACAGCCTTCCAAAGGCGGAAGGGCCTTTACTTTCTCCCTGAGGGTAGGAAAATAATGATCGAGATAGCGGACGTAAAGCTATTGAATTTGGGTATGCTCTTTCCTTTTTGTCGAAGTGAAATCATAGAACATAATATGATATGATGAGATAGAATGCAATGGAAACAACCAAGGATAGTGAACGAGTTACCTACTCCAAAGGGTCAAAGTAAGCCCTTTAATTCAATTCTTTATTCTTACATTAAAGAATGAATCAAATATCTCCAAATAGGATTCGAACCTATGACTAGTCTATTAACGGCCGATTGCTCTACCACTGAGCTATTGAGGAACATGGGGAGATTCGATCTCCTAGAGTTCAACTCCTGCTCTTAAGCCATGAACAATGTGAGTCCGAAGCTTCTTTCGTAACTCTCAGAATTTCTTCATAATGAATCCATTCCATGTCTCATTTCATAGGGAAGCCCAAACTGGGTCTATTTCATTCTATTTCACTTCCTATCACTTCTTATCATTTAATATGTCTGTAATATTTCATTCTATTTCTACTCATGACCCGGTTGATGCAATTAAAAAATAATTGTAGCTCACTTCTATTCCTTATCTTAGGTCTGAGAGAGCCTACACATGAGGTGGATCGTTGAAGTATAAGTGAATTATCCACCCTTCCTCATCGGCTTAATTTTTTAGGTGAATTGGCAAGTGCATGAAACTCAATAGTAAACCCTAAGTACCAACTAAGTTGTTATAATTAACATGAGTATGAACTTCTACTAACATGCATTGCTGGCACGGGTGCCCTAGGCGGCCAACTCCTGGTTAACTACTCAACACATTACCACATGTTTACATGAAAAAGAATAGTTGCTTCCATGCAGCCCTGCATGCATGATGAGCCTCTTACATGCATTGCTCATTCTAATTATTAGTATCACTGCATGCATCAGCATTATTGATCCTTGACTACTTCAGTTTTACATGAATGTACACTGTTAGTTTCAGTGGCGGATTTAGGATTTTCAGAATAAGTGTTTGGAGTTAATAAGATATTGTTTTAATGGAGAAAGTAGAAGTCAATCTATAGTAGCAAAAATCAAAGTACAAATTATGTGTACTAGAAACAACATCTCTAATAATTTAGATAAATTATAAACAATTAAGAAAAAATTATTGAATTGAGAATATGAAATTTGGGACTTAGAAATGGGGATGTAATTGTCTTGTTGTTGACATGCGGTGCTTGCCTTGCTATCCTTGGCGGCCCAACCGTCACCACCGCGTGCTCCCTCTAGGGATCTTGGCTCCTAGGCAGTCTAGTTAGGCTTTGCTTGGTGCTCGCCATCGCTCATTTGCTATCTTGAATTAAATTTCACATAAAATTCAGTTTTGGCAAAAAAAAATTAAAACCATATATTCACCCCCTCTAGTTGACTAGCAAAAATATTCGTTTGGGCACAAATCAAAATTGTTATGATTACAGTAGTTAATGAGCCAATTTTGAATGAAAAAAGTTAATAAGGCTCAACCGATAGTGGCTCAATATGTCAAATTTAAAACAACCACTTAAATGACAACTATTAGAGGTATAAATATGAATT
The DNA here is from genome assembly GCA_036346265.1 of Melocanna baccifera. Taxonomy (NCBI): domain Eukaryota; kingdom Viridiplantae; phylum Streptophyta; class Magnoliopsida; order Poales; family Poaceae; genus Melocanna; species Melocanna baccifera. The sequence goes on from CM070710.1 coordinate 2,104,670, forward strand.
ATTTTGACCAATTCATTAGTATATATGACCAACATACCTATTAAACATAGAGTATTTTCTTAAAAAATTTAGGTATTCAACTGAACACTCATAAACTACGTGAGGACCGCCCCAATCAGTTTGCTTCCATTGTTGCAATATGTCAAGTGCATGTTAACGTGTAAGATCAAATATGACCGACAAGAGGGGGGTGAATAGGAGGTAATAAAATTTTTGCAAGATAATTATAATCTAATAAATTTGATACACAATTTAAATCTATACAATTCTAGTAACCCTAAGACACCTTAAAATCAATAATTATAAAAACAATCAATTGCATAAGATTGAATATATATAGACAAATAGAATCGCACATATAATATCAATGTGACACACAATATTTTACCATGGTGTTCAGAAACTTATCGGTTTTTCCTAGTCCACGTTGAGATAAGCCCAAACAAATTGGACCGACTCCACAAATTAAGCCTTCCACCTCAAATCCACTAGCGGTTGCCCTTTCTCTACTCTGGAGATGGACACCGAACCACTTACAAACCAGTGTCGGGTTTCTTCACAAGTTTCTGGAAGAGATCACCATGAAAACCTTCGTCAAGCCGTCTAGATGCCGGCAAGCACCAAGAGTAATGAACCGTAGCTTCGCTTGACGACAATCAAGTACCAAGGATCAATCTAAAATGAATATGCACTTAATTTTGGCTCAACACATGTCAAAATGAATGCACACTAAGAGAGGAGGTGTGAAATGAATGCTCAAGACTCTAAGATGTTCCATGCAAGTTCAACTCTCTGTACTTGAGCAGGTGCGGGGTATTTATATCCTCACCAACCAAAACTAGCCGTTACAAAAATAATTCTGAAAAATTAAGGGACATCGATAGTACCGGCGTGTAATTTGCGGTACTACCATAAGTTACTGTAGCACAAAGTAACAGCTATGTCAGAATATCAGAACTAGTCGTTGAAAGTCGACGTGGTTCTACCGCCATTGTAAATACGGTAATTTTAATCATCAGTAGTTCCGTTTTGTCGGCACGGTACTACCGATTTCCTCGGGTCCAAAAACGACTCTCTCTAGAAAAAATGTACCGCTGGATTTTTTTTTGTGCTTCCGAATTCCGGTAATTCCGATTTCTGGTGCGGTATTACCGCACTACGGCAGTTCCGCCATGTATTTTTTGGTACTACCGATTTTGGCAAGCCTAAACCTCAAAGAGGTGATTCTACGACTGCTACAACACCACTACTACAGTACCACTGCTACAGTGATTTTACGACTGTGAGCAGTCGGCTACGACTTCGAGCAGTCGATCACGAGTACTCAGCTACGACTACGAGCACTCGGCTATGACTTCGAGCAGTCGACCACGAGTACTTGGCTACGACTACGAGCACTCAGCTACGACTTTAAGCACTCGACAACGACCATGAGTACTCAGCTACGACTATGAGAACTCAGCTACGACTTCGAGCAGTCGACCATGACTTCGAGTACTCGGCAACGACTACGAGCACTCGGCTACTGCTTGAGCACTCGGCTACTACTACGAGCACTCGGCTACTACTTCAAGCACTCGACTACGATCGATTTTTCTGGCAGAGCACAGTTGATTTTTAAACTTAATTTTAAGAGTATGCATGATCCTAGATTGATTCAAATGGCACAAAAACATGCTATCAAGTTACTTTCTATGATCCCTCTTAATAGTGTGGCAACTATCCTATAACCCGGTCTTCTAACATTTCTCCTAAGACCGGTAAAATAGAAAAAGGATCTTATACCATTTGTACATTTGTTTTGAACCATCTTGATCTTCTTGTCATCCTTTAACATGCATCTTACTTTTGACATGCTCACTTTTGGGACTTAACCTATGCAATTCTCAGTAAACATAGTAGTTTCATATTCGTATATTGTCATTAATTAGCAAAACCATTTTTAGGCACCTAGATGCTTTCAATCTTCCCCTTTTTGATAATTGATGATAGCACCCATATTTTAAATGAGATGAAGAATAGTTTTTGAATATACCCCTTGTTTGAAAATGAGTTGCATATTCTTTTGTAACTTTGGTGGAGCAAATTAAAGTTTCAAATTGCTTGAAGGAGGTTAAGAATTTTATTGCCTTTTAAAGTTACTTTGAAAAAGCTCCCCCTTGATATGTGCATAGACAATATACAATTAGCATGTATGAAAATGAAAATTTTTGGTGGAGCCTTTTGAAGAATGAACTTCAAGAGAGTAGGTTATTTGCTATTTCAAATAAAAGGATTGTCGAGCACATTTGAAGTTCATTAATAAACATAAATAGGTTCAGCATTACATAACATGATTACTAAAGCACATGATATTAAAGCATAAAAGATATCACATAGTTCAATACATCTCACAAGCAAGTAGAATAACATCACATAGTTCATTATACCATAACATTACATAATATAAAATATGCGAACTGATTTTAGCACTTCCCATCTTCTCTTCTCCCCGAAACTTAAACTTCTTCCCTTTGGCATCAAAATACCAAAAAGGTCAGTCCTATGGTCCTTGAGGAGAAGGGGCACGGCGGCGACGACGTCCGTAGTGTACTGGAGCGACCGCGTTTTTAAGGGCAGTCATGCGGTCTCCCAAGAGAGGAGATAACTGCCGTCATGGAAGAAACATTGCCAGTCCTAGACACTACCCTCGAGGCGCAGAATAGCTGAATAGACCTGAGAGAGAGAGACACCTCCTCCTCACTCTGTTGCTCGGCTGCAGCCTCCCCTAGTTGGGCTCTAGGGCGAGGAGACATAGGAACTGGTCCTAAATGGTCCCAATCAACATATTTATGATTTGCGAACTGCTTGATGGGACCATAAATCTATTCACAAACTTGTTCATGAAATTTTGTGTGAAATCTGGGATTCTGACAGTTCCTAGGGAGCACATACTGACATAATATCTTAGAAATCATAAGCCTATACTTGAGAAATACTTTAAATATCTTAGAATTCTATTGATGGTAATAGTGCCAAGGATCAATCTAAAATGAATATGCACTTGATTTTGGCTCAAACACCTCAAAATGAATGTACACTAAGAGCGAATGTGTGAAATGAATGATCAAGGCTCTAGGATGTTCAATGCAAGTTCAGCTCTCTGTCCTTGAGCGGGTGGGAGGTATTTATACCCTCATCAACAAAAACTAACCGTTAAAAAAACAATCCTGAAAAATTCAGGGACATCGATAGTACCAGCATGTAATTTGCGGTACTACCGTAAGTTACTATAGCACACAGTAACGGCTATGTCAGAATGCTAGAACTAGCTGTTGAAAGTTGGCGTGGTACTACCGCCGTTGTAAATACGGTAGTTCCGATCATTGGTAGTGCTATTTTGTTAGCGCGTACTGTCGATTTCCTTGGGTCCAAAAACGACCCTTTCTGAAAAAAAATGTACCGCTGGATTTTTCCGGTGCTTCTTAAGTTCGGTAATTCCGATTTCTGGTGCGGTACTACCGCACTGCAGTAGTTCCGCCGTGCATTTTTCGGTACTACCAATTTCGGCAAGCCTAAGCCTCAAAGATGTGATTCTATGACTTCTACAACACCACTACTACTGTACCACTGCTATAGTGATTTTACAACTGCGAGCAGTCGGCTACAACTTCAAGCAGTCGACCACGAGTACTCGGCTATGACTACGAGCACTTGACCACGACCACGAGTACTCGGCTAAGATTACAAGCAGTCGGCTATGACTTGGAGCAGTCAACCACGAGTATTCGGCTATGACTATGAGCACTCGGCTACGACTTCGAGCAGTCGACCACGACCACGAGTACTTGGCTATGTCTACGAGCACTCAACTACGACTTCGAGCAATCGACCATGACTTTGAGTACTCGGCTACGACTACGAGCACTCGGCTACTACTTCGAGCACTCGACATCGCTCGAGCACTCGACCATCGCTCGAGCACTCGGCCATCGCTACGAACATGCTCTGCTATGAGCATTCGGCTACTACTTTGAGCACTCAACTACGATCGATTTTTCTGGCAGAGTATAGTTGATTTTTAAACTTAATTTTAAGTGCATGCATGATTCTAGATTAATTCAAATGGCACAAAAATATGCTATCAAGTTATTTTTTTATGATCCCTCTTAATAGTACGGCAACTATCCTATGACCCGATCTTTCAACCTTTCTCCTAAGACTGGTAAAATAGAAAAAGGATCATATACCATTTGTAACTTTGTTTTGAGCCATCTTGATCTTCTTTTCATCCTTTAGCATGCATCTTGCCTTTGATGCTTTCATAATGCTGGTTTAGCATTTTTTAGGCAACTGGTCTAGCTGATTATATATATGATCCTACTGCAAACCAGGGAGGGTGACATCTTAAGAGTATGAACTAAGTTTTTCTTGATACGATATTGTGTTAGCTTATCATCAATTAGGAAGGTGTGCATGTATTTAAGTCGTGGCGACATCAGTGTGTTTGCTGATGACTAGAGACATCGATCTGTACCCTAATTAATTATTTGTTGTATGAATATTTTGACGAAGGATATTAATTTGCTATACTCGATCTCGTTCAGATCAGTGTAGATCTAATAAGTCAATAATGGCTTGCAAGTATTGTGGAATTGTCAGATGAATAGCTGATTTTTCTCCACATGTAAGCCTCTGAGAATATATAGACAGGAACTAACCTGAAGAAAGTACTTTGGCTGTGCTCATTGGAGTTTTAGTTTTTAGCTTTTAATTTTTTAATTTTGTCCTTTCTTAGCTTTTTGGTTTTTTTAGTTTTTTTTTCTTTATTCATTTGCATTATCCGTGGTGACGTAACCTTTTTCTTTTTTAAATTTAATTACACTGAAAAAGCTAACAGTAGCTATGTGCGAAAAAAAGTCTCGTAACTTTTTTCTTTTTAAATTTAACTACGCTAAAAAAATTAACAGTAACTACATTGCAAAAAAAAAGAAGAGAGACTCAATCATGCTAAATAAGCCAAAAGCTTAAACTTTAAACTTAAATAAGCACCCCGAAAACAAGACTTCATGCAAAACTACAAAAAATTGTAAGTCTATATCAAATAACCCTCACACCTAATCGGATCTTTGTCGGGCATGCATATGCATGCGACATTTTGTGACACCTAATCGCGAATAGGGACTGATCGCTCTCGTTTGTCACTCGCTTAGGAAAACAATCCTAGATGTAGGCTGTAGCTACTCGAGACGGTGAGATCTCAAGACTTGTTGAAATGCTACTTGCTATGAAAGAATCGAAGTCTCTATCGGTGATGTGAAAAAAAGCGAGTTAAAGATCTATTTACCCGACGAAGCACGTTTGTAGAAAGCAATGTTTTGTCATCTACCGACAGATGCATGCACTAACCTTGCTTAGATGCATGCACAAATTTGATGTACCGATCGAGCTCAAATCCAAGAATAGCTTAGCTAGAGAGCTGTCAAAATCTCGAAATCTTCGCTTTATGTCCATGGAAACTATTGAAATATATGTTGTAGCAACGGCAATCACAAGGGGTGAATTATTTCCAAAATTTTTTCTCTAAGATATTCAAAATATTTACTTGAATAACTATGGTAATCACCAAATTTAGATTATACCAACACGGCCATGTAAACCAAATTTAGAAAAAAAAAAGCCAACAAAACAACCTTTTTTTCACAAGCCCATTCAGACCGTTGTTGATGGAGCAGTCTATCGTGCAGTGCGTCACCGTCATGGCGTGAGTTTGAATCATCAGTTTTTGTAGCCATGCCGATGCTACACCGTCTGCCGTGACCCGTCCAACCACCCCTCGCATGGCCAGCCCTCTCCGCCGGTTATAAAGCCTCGCCCAAGACTCCATCCTCATCACACCACCACTCTCTCCCTCCCATCGTGAGGAATTGCCTCGTAGTTGCCCACAGAAGCGCCGACAGCACCTTCTTCCCCAACGCTGGCCAACAAGAGAACTACTAATTGAAGCTATGTCAAGCCAATTCCGTTGAGCCGGAGCATCCTTGGAGTAAGACGACACCATCCCCACCCTAGGCCAAACTTATCGACGCATGTACCTCGCCGGCACCGTGCGTCTCCACCGCCCGCCGCCGTCTTACGCCGTTAGACCGCTACGGCCAATCCTGAGCTACACCAACCCCTAAGGTAGCCTCCTGTCCGCACTTAAATGCTCTCCTGCTAGCCAATTGGACTCTGGTGCGGTGTACCTCTAGGGTCGCCCGTCCCCTATTCCGCTACCACCATTAGTCACCGCCGACCGCCACCATCATCAAATTGGTCAGCAGGACTAAGCCCAGACGTGCGTTTAGGCATAAGCATTCCATTTTTGAAATGCTCATATCCGGCCATCTCCTCTATCGCCGGTGGTGAGTCCTTTCATTGCTGGCCAAAGAGAGGTGAGAGTTCTGTGTTGACGAAGGTGACTGTTTAGACAGTCCAAATCTTCTCCTTCGAACGATCGGATAGTCCGAATGAATCCTTAGATGATCGGACGGTGCACGCGTCTTGGCCGTTAGGACAGTCGGAACTTTTCCAGGCGAATTCGAGCGGTCCATCACTGATCGGACGGCTTGCGCGTCCTGGCCGTTCGGACAGTCCGAACCTTCCCGCTCGATCGGATGGTCCTTTGCTGATCGAATGGCTCACGTGTCTTAACCGTTCGAACGGTCCGAACCCACTCGGGCGATTGAATGGTCCCTCGCTAATCAGACGGCTCACGCGTCCCCGGCCGTTCGGGCAGTGCGATCCCTCTCAAACAAGCGGACTAGTCTGAACTTAACTAGGCCCACCAGTTAGCGACAGATCTCTCTCCCCTCTCATTTACGGATTAAATTCAAATAGAGAATTTTAAATAGGCATAATTTATTCGTATTAACTTCAAGTTTGATGAAAGAAAATTTTAAATTAATCTAAATTGAAGATCTATCTAATGGAATCAAAACCAAGAATTTTGGAGCTCGTTTGAATTTATATATATGAATTTATTTCGTTTGCTAATTTTCTTTATCTGAATTTTCGTGCAATGTAAAATAGCATATGAAGCTCAGGAAGAAGAGACCGAAGCCGAAGCAAGTCAAGACAAGTAAGACCAAGCCAACTGGGACCAAGGTGAGTTAATACTTTGATTATGTTGAACCTATATTTTTAGCAAGTTATTTCTATTTAAATTATCAAATTGTATGCCAATATTGTATATGCAAGTCTATGATTGTTTTAAAGTACTAGCTATATGCCCATTATTAAACTTATTAGTACTATATTCCCTTGAGACATTCTGAATATGTGAGCCTTGTCACCCCAAGAAAAATTATGATGATAAACTTTGAAAATAAGTCATTAATTACACACCATAATTAGTATTGTTTGGATACTCGGGGGCACCAAAATGCCCTAGGCATCACTTTCAATCATGAGAAACAGATTTGGGAAGTCAGGGGTGAGAATGGTTGGTATATTTTGACATGGATATTTCATGTTTCCAAAACCCCCAACATACTTATTTATTTGGGCGGATGGTAAGAGGAGCCGTTGTAGTGAATGCACGAGAATATGTGGTTTAGGGATTGAACCGCCCAGATAACCCTAATGACTGAATCTTGTCATAACCTCCTATGCAAAACAAGTGCACCTGCAAATCTGTAAAGTACAACTTGGCTTAGTAAACTTACTAGACCCTGGAAGTCATCTCATTGGCGGGGGAGTAGGGTAGTACAAGTGCAGAATGTGTTTCAGGTTGTTGGGACACCAAGGGAAGGGTAGGATCTGTCAGCTGCGCTAGTCGTTGGGGAAAGTTGTAGTCCCACTGCATCTAGTCGTTGTGTAGGCATCCCAGACAACTTATGGGACCCACCTCGTGTGGGAGCAGCCCATATGGGTGAGATGACGGAAGGGGCGAGGTATTTTGAAAGGTTATTGTGATTACCTCCTCAACTGCATGACCAAGGAATCATGCTAGTAAAACGGGATAGTTGTCTCTTTTGGGGTAAAGTGCATAAACACTGCAGAGTAAAAACTATTTGAGTAGCCGTGCCCATGGTCATGGGCAGATATAGGAACTTAACATGATATAGTTCTATTTCAAAAACTTTGAGGATGGGGATGGAAAATGGCGGGCTACAGGAAGCTCTGATTTGATGTTATCCTGAGTATCGTTTCAGTGGTAAGGTAGGCAGTTATAATGCTGAAAGGTTAGCATATGGATACTATTATTGCACTCTTTAGTTCAAATAACACGTCTTAGTTCAAACTGCTAGGTCACATGAAGATTTTTATATACCTTATTCTCAAAAGCAGTTTATGGCAATAAAACAATCATAGCCTACCTTTGGTAAGCCGTGCATGTTAATTAATTTCATCCTGTGTATTGGCTCGCGGAGCACGATGGTTTGTGCTCACTCTCACATTACCAAAAACTAGAAAACCAAGATCACCATGCATATGAAGATGCACCAGCCACGGATGGGTGAGTCAATAACAAGAATTAGAAGTCGTTTTTAAGTTCAGATCCTAAGCAAACAGACTTGAAGAAGATGCGTGCACATCTATTATCTTGTCTTAGATAATATCTATCGCACCCATTTACCCCTAGTCACATGTCTGTGGCTAATGGTTCTACTTTTGTTTATGCTATGCGCTGCTATCTTTTGTATTGTAAATATTTAGCCTGATTGGCCCTTATATAAAACAGTCGCCTGATGTGGTGTATTTTAACTCTAATATGTAATACTTTAGTTCGATCTATTTTGTGATATGTATAACTTGAGAGAACAATGTATCTATGAGCACTATCTACTGATCCAGAGAATAGTACGGTAGACTCACATAGGATTTTGGATTGCAAAATCTGTGTCCGACACATAGCCTCACTTGGATTTAGATGACTGCTCAGATCTCAGCTCCTTGCCTAGTCGTGGTTTATTGCGGTTGACTGCTACGTCCTCCAAGTCACCTGTATATCCAAAGACTAAGTAATTATATTGTGCATAAGTTCCATGCATTTTACTCATGTTAGTCAAAACCATGAATGATGCAATGCAACACAAATCTTCATGGCTCTCAAGTCATGAACCAACCTCAAACCAACTTAGCTCAACTCACCCTGATCTCTAGCCGCAGCCATCGATCTTACCACTATCTTCACACCGGTCGAACCGCCCTAGTCAGACCACTAGTCAGTCTGACCAGCCACTCAATGTGACCGTATTTTCAGTACTGGTCACATCGGCCAACTCCCCTAATTTGATTGCTACCCATGGCCGGTTTGACCGCACAAACCGAACTCTAAATATGCTCTCTGGAATAAAACAACCGCTAACTAGAAATCGGTCCTAGTGCCTCTACAGTCGGACCACCCCAAACTCCAGTCACACCGAACCACCTGTCAGACCGCCGTTCCAGACCGGTCTGACCGCTTCCTCCCAACAGTCTGACCGAACCGACCTCCAATTATTGGCAGCAAATCTGAATTTTCTAAAACTATTACAAAATTTAAATTCAACTTAATCAAAGTGCCAATTATTTATCACAAACATACTTTAGACCTAGTACATGGTCTCTCGTACATGATAAAGTAAATTGCCAAATTGTTCATGAATAACTCAAGCTTTTCGCATGGTGAATCTGTGCATAAACTCAATATACATACGCTGTTAATTAGAATGAGATAGACCACAATGTATGGCAGTTTGCTCTTCTAGTTCTTGGGTCGACCAAATCATTGCTCGAGCACGAAAGCTAGAAACTGCCGTAAGACCAAATAGTACTCTGATCAGAATCAACAAAAGATATTCTTGTAGGAAATAACAAACGTGTAAACGACACGAACCTTCCACCCAAAGCTGCCGTCCATTCCGAAGAGTGGATCAATTCATCACAATAATTGTACAATGACTTGTGAACAACTCACAATAAGGTGAATTATTGTACAAGGCTTGGTTTTAAAAGGTGTGAGAAATAGAATGTTCTAATCTAGCTTCTTTTTTCGAAATTGTGGCCTCAAATTTTGTAACTTAAGGACTTGACCGGAGCACATGACTTCCACAGTAAACAGTTGGGAAAATTCGGTCTATGCATTGGTTGTTTTAGTGTTGGATTATGCCTCTACTTTTCACGAAATTGGTACTATACGGCTGCATTCAAAAATTTGTTTTAAAGCGTCATTCTGATAAGATCAATGCCTGTTGACTTAGTGAAAAAGACTCTTTTGTCGTTCCAAATATTTTGATTTTCAATCAGATGCTATAAAAATAAAAAATTCTTTGAAAATGCCATTACGACAAGTCAGTGTCCGTCGACCAAACAAAAAAAAAAGACTCTTTTTCCCTTCCAAATATGTTGATTTTCAATCAAATGCTATAAAAATATTACTCTTTTTCGTTTTAGTTTGATCACAATACTACTGAGTGCGATTAACTCTTTTGTGATGATTTCTGTTTGAAAATTCAACATATTTGGAAGGGCAAAAAAGTCCTTTCCGCTAAGTCAACATGCATCTACCTTGTTAGAATGTCATTTTTCAAAGCAATTTTCGAATCCGGTGACATAGTACCTATTAGACGAAAAGCAGCGGCATAATGCAAAACCACAAAATAACCAGTACCATAGACCAAAAATTTCCAAAACAGTTTAATTCCCATAGGAATCAGAAAATTTCCCGCGTTCCAGACTGCTAAAATTTCTCGTCCACGTGCTCTTCATGAAATTCACCTCATTTTAACTATCTTAATTAGAAGGGTATATACCGGCAAACTGAAAATTTCCAAAAAAAAAACCTGAAATTAAAGTTCTAGTTAACTGACCATTTTGAAATCGTGATATCAAGACGCTATACATGGTGTCCTATGACATGTATGCGTACTTTTTTTTTCATTTGGAAATGTTAAATATTTCCACAAGGTGCTTCGGTAAACAGGATTAGGATGGTGATGGCAATGGTTGTCTTACATTGGGCGGTCGTAGGTGGTGGTTGGTAGCACAATGACACCACTCAGGTTTTGTTCTTTCTGAAGACTGACCACTCAAAAGCTATGAGCACTACATTCAGTGTGGCTCCTCTGCATGAGTTCACTGCTTTTTCTCTATGCCCAGTTGCCCTGCATTCCTCTTTCTAAAAATCTCTAAGTGTCCTTTTCAGTAGGGTTGGGCAAAAACTTGATTGCTGTTGCAAAGTGCTCCTTGTGGGGCCCCTCACCTTCTAGAAGCCCAGGTGGGCCCACCCCAAGTGACTTCCCTACCAGTGATAGAATTGATGCACACAGTGCTTGGTTAAGAACAGTCCCTATCTTGCTTGTGTATGAGATGCCAATGCATACAGTCAATACAGGAGGTGTGGTCTAGTGCTGAATTGCCTAATTTCTTTTCAAAACCTCCTGTGCTTAGGATAGAAAGGTGAAAGTGATATGGTGAATCGGCCATTGCAAAGCTTGGAAAGATGTACAGGTACAAATGTACAACAGCCTCTAGTGAAAAATTCATGCCATCCAATTAAAAAACCATTCATTAATGATTAATCCCAACATAGGAGTAGCTTCCAATATGCAAGTGAAGTTACATATGCATATGTGAAGGTGAGAATGGAAGTGGTCACATATATCCTCCTGACCAACATCTGAACGGCCTTATCAAATAGGAGTGCCATCAGATACTATCTCATGCATGGGATATGCCACTAAAACTTCTGTATATGTATGTGTGTGTATATATATAGGAAAAATACTTTCTACACCCGAGTGTAATTACACCCACCTCTAATATACCACCTAAACGAATTTGAAATACTCCTTTATCACTTTGAATATACTCGTATATTAATTATAAGATACTTCAATATGAACCACATAAAAAATTGCAAGGGGGTCCATAGTTTTTAACGTATTTTGTAAATATCTTCATATACGCATATATGTGTGTGTACATAGAGGAGCTAGCAGGCACATCATGCGTTCATGGTTAGATAATCTGCATACATCCACATATACATGCATGCACTGTGCATAGGTAGTACCTTAACTATGGAGGGTGTTTCCGGTGCATCGATCCCACCGTTGGCTGCACTCCCTTGCATCCTCTTCAAAGCACAAAGCAAATGGCCATGAAAAATTCTGAATTTTTTTGGTTACATAGGTCATAATGTAATCAAACACCAAAACTAGTACCACCAAGACCCTGTACTTTGGTGGCAATTTGTTGTTGGACCTTTGAGGGCCATTCGGTAATTTCTCATTTGAGAAAAGAAAAGGAAAAAAAGAAGAAAAGGAGGGCCCGTCTATCAGTTGGAGAGAGGGAAGAGATGAGGCAGCTTTGGCTGCTCCATTTGACCTAGCCGCACAACTGTTCGTTGCCCTCTCTCTCATCTGTTCCTCTGGCTGGCGACTCAGGTGAATGGAGAGGCAACAACTGGTGAGGTTGCCGGAGGCGCGGGCTGGCGCGGGCTCCTCGGAGCCAGCCATTCGCAGTCACCACGCCGCAGCCCCCTGCCTCCTCTATTTAAGCTGTCGGCCTCCTCTTCTGATTCAGGTATCCTCACTTCAGATCTAGTGAGTATTCCTCTTTAATTTCTTCCTTAGCTTTGGGTTTGGGAAGACTCGGTGCTTCTGTGCCATATTCTCTTGGAGATCTCATCTTCTTGGTGCTTTGGGTTCCTGTGTACGCCCTGTCTTCCAATGGGGTTTTGAAGGGGAACCCGAAGGTGAGCACTCAATTTGGGGAAGGAAGAAAGTTCTAAACACTCGGTGTTGCTCTTGAGTGCACTCGACCGAGTGTGCTTTGGTGGTTTTGTGTGGTATTACCTGTAACTCGATTTTGTGTTTCGGTATGTCCCGAATTGTGAAAGTGGGCATTGTATCTCCGTCAACCCTTGTCTGGTGATTTGTGGCACAGTGAGGCAATCGATTTTCTGGGATAGTGCTTTTGCGTGCCTTGCCTGATTCTACTTGGTGCCTTTGAGTGCCGACCACTCTGTGAGTATACTGTTTTCTGATTTTGCTCATCACCTTGCATATATGTGATGTACTAGTTACATTTCTTAGATAAGATTTTAGATTAGTACTAGGAGATATTGCTTGGTGATTTATGTGGGTTCAGTTACTGCTCTATGAAGATTTGGAGTCAAGTTGAGATTTGAATATAACAATTTGTTATAAATTGATCTTGAACCAGTAAACCACTTACGTCAGCATACTTCTTACGTGATTATTAGTTCTTTGTTCCATTCATTTGGTCTGTTCATGTAATCTTAAATCATTTACTTGCTCACTGTGATAGTATAGCTTCTATCTTACTTTGATGATTAAGTTGATATCTTGAGCAAAGAATCATTTAAATTATGTTCAGTGATTGTAGACTTGATGAATTGGCTAAGTTGACTAATTAGACTTGTAAGATTTATCTGGGCTCAAGATCTCATTTGTTTCAGAGAATTGTTGTATTTAATCTATGAATTGAACTGACTCAAGTGGTGAGGAGGCCAAGATTTATCTTGAGCAGTCCGATATCTGAGAACAATAATCAAACATTAAAATCTGAGCAAATATGCTGGTTTGATGTGCTGCACTGTCTCTTCTCATAAGAATGCTATTTTGTTTAGTTGACATGATAGGTATACTTGTTTATATGTTGATTATATCAATTAAACACAGCAGGAATTATGCTTTTAATTCTAAAGTAGCTGCTGGAATTAAACTTGAAAAGTTGCTAAAACCGCATTTTTTTAACAACATATGTGTGGGGTAGCTTTTTCTCCACTGAGGAGATAATACAGTTGACATATGAAGTCAATCCCTATGTATGCTATGAATAATATAGAATCTAAGAGAAAAATAACCACAGTGCCACACACTCAGACGAATGATGGACTATTTTGTTCTCATGGTAGTACCTTAGGGCCTGTTTGATATAGCTGTACCTTCTGGTTTTTGACTGAAATTTTTAAATTTTAGCTGTTTACGATAAAGATTACGAACAGAGAGATAATCACTTGCGATTTTGGATTGTACAGATGTTAGACTTTTAATGTGTACTATAATTAACTTATAGACTCCGTCTTGAAAAAATACTTCGTTTAAAAGTTGGATACTATAGCAAAAGCTAAAAATCACTTTTAGAAGCCGAAAAGAACACACCTCGTTACAACCCAAATCATCAACCACTGGAATTCTGTGCTCTATGCTAGTTTTTGGCTTTGCGCAATTAAAGCATATGACCATATACGATTGACTTGCTTGATCCAAACAACAACTTTTGGTACCGTTTGAACTAACTAAGGTGACATATATGCATGCATGATGCTGTCAACGGGTTGCTACAACAATTGAGGAGATCATCTGGGCATCTTTGATTTGTAGGAATTTCAAAGGATTTTTGGAGGATTGTAATTCTTAGGAATTTTTCCTATGTGGCTTGTTTGATTTGCAGGATTGGAGTAGTTCAATCCAGAGGAATAATGTAGCATCTCCACAAAATCACATGAATTTCAAAGGAATTGAAACATTCGTACTCCAACCCCTTTGTAAAATTCCTATGCACAAAGCACGAGAGAGCGCACACGTGAGGGACTCACTAGCCATAGTCTAGCCCGGTAGAAATAGTATCAACCCATCACTATTCATCTGGCCCATGACTATTCATCCGAAATCTGTTAAGCAAGTTTATATCCATTTCAAACGTCTCGAGCCCATCTAACCCATTTTCAACTCCGTTTAGCCAAATCAAGTACTGCTTAAACTCTATTCGCCCAAACACATATTCTTTTATGTCCTTTCTAGCTATTTTATTGTATTTTATTCTCAGCTTGCATTCTACAAAGTAGAAACTTATTTGTGTTTGTTCTTTTGTGCTAGCATCCAGATTTGACTAGTTGGGCAACGGAGAAAATACTAAAGTAATTAAGATGAATGGTGCGAATCTGAAGCCTACAGAGAAATAATCAAAGGTTCTGGATAAAGAGGCAAGTCACATGTTTTTAATCATGTTGTTCCTATGATGTTATATAATTATCTATACTTTCACCATTACTATTTGCACAAAGTTATTTATTTAAAATAATAATTTAGAATAATATGATAGCTAACTAAGTCCTACCACTGAAAAAGCCATATCTTACTTGTAAGTCATATTCACTTGACAACTTAAATAATAAGAAACTACTATATAATTATTCATCAGCAAATTAGACATTAAAATATTTTACACTACTAAGTTAATTCAGCGTTTCGCCAATAGATTTTAAAACGGTACTAGGGTTAAGGACTACTCATGAAAATCCACTAGATTGTTGGAGTTTATGACTTTACCCTAGGGTTGAGGCTTTGGTATGATTTGGTGGCAGTGCTGTAACACATTGGATTTACGGGTTTGTGGTCGATTACCTCACTTGTGAAAAGTAAGAAATAAAATCTTATGCTAAGTAAAGAATATATTAATAGCTCAACTACAAGTGGTGACTTGTCAGACCTGGTCTAGTAGCTGCTCAATTCGATTGAATATCTACAGGATGGTTTGCTTTTCCAGATGTTGGAACGGACATCATACAATAGGGTGGTATAGAAGCAGTATCTTCCATACTTAACAACGGTAAGTACACTTAGAGTCGATTGATGGTTTCTGCTTTGGCTATTGGATTGCTGACAATGGGTGTCCTCGAGCCTATCGGGTAGAACGTAGAAAAAATAAAGTAGTGAAAGAGCTTGCTATCTCAATTCAGTTATACACTAATAGGATACGTGCCTATAATTTGACATTATGAGTCTAAGATATCTTGTGGGTAAAGTTGGACAACTCTACAGAGTATAATAAATGGTATTTGAATATGTCATACTCCCGGTTAATGGAGTCTAGCAACAAGACATAAGTAGAATTTGAAGGATTTTGAAATAGAAATTATGGATAACAAACCCACTTTGTTAATTAAGTATTATTTTACTGTTTAAAATGCAAAGTCCTTTACTAGCAAACTTGCATCTATTATTATCATATTACCACCTGTGACTATCCATTTGAACTTCTTGTATATTAGTTACATAGTCTTCTCATATGGTTTGCTGAGTATCTAGTATACTCAATCTTGCTTATTTTCATTAAAATAGATGCAAGAAGAAGAAAGGATACATCAACTATCGTGTTAGAGTTATGACCGTACTCAAGTGCTCATGTGGAATTTCCATGGATCTTTTGAATGTAAATTAAATTTTGGGTTTAGACACCCATAAAACTGTTGTAATTTAGTCGTTATGTCATATTTTAGTCAAGCTCATCATTTTTAAATGCTCATGAGCAGGCATGATACCCTTTATGTCTGCAACTGAACTCCTGAACTGTTATGGAAACTTATTATCCCTGTTCCCAAAAATGGGGTTGTTACATTCTCACAGCAGCAGCAGCAACCATTGGGTTTGTTCCACAGCGATTGGATCCAGTTGGATCTAGACCTTTGGCGTCCAGGTTTAGCTGGATCTAGACACCGGTGACCCTCCAAGCAATGAGGAGCTTCATGGGGCAGTTGTGGTGTTGCACGGAATAGACTAGGAGGTGGTAGAGAGGACGGGGTGACGCCGGCGAGGTGGTGCATCCGGTGGCAGTTGTTGAGGGTGCATGTGAGGAGGCTAGGGTTGGGCGACGGGTGGGTATGGGTGTGTAAAACTGTGGGGGCTTGCATCCAGGATCACTGGATTTTGATCCAATGGTTGAGATGGGAAAATTAGAGCTTAGTTAGACTAAAAGCAAATGAGATTATTCTTCACTCTAAAATTCTTATGTTCTTCCTTTTCCTATGAATCAAACGTCCAATCTTATAAAATTCATGTTTTTTCTAATTCTCTACTTTTCACATGTAATCATGTCCTATTCCTGCGTTTCTAGAATTCTGCGAATCAAAGATGCCAAGTTGATTTGGACTTATGCACAAGAATTAAGGAGGCGACTGAAATGTCCTTGTTGCCCTTCAATTATTCTTTGTCGGAAAAGATGCTTTGTTTATTCATGAGAGTGACAGCATCCATTTAGCAACGGTATAAGAGGGGAAAAATGATGGACAAATGTCTAGAAATTCTATAACGACTTATGGCTCTGTTCTTTTCAGCTTTTGGCTTCTGCTACAGTACCTAACTTTCAAATTGAGTATTTTTTTTAAGACGGGGTTTACAAGTTAATTGTAATACACGTTAAAAATCTAATATCTGTACCATCAAAAATCGTAAGCGAGTATCTCTTTTTTCACAATCTCTATCGTAAACAGCCAAAAAGCCATCAGCTGTAGCCAAAAGTCATCAGCCACAGCCAAAAAAAAACAGACCCTGTATTCAGGAAATTTGGACATTGTTGGACCCGTAGCACTCCGAAATTCCATTTTGGCCCTCTGAGTAAAAATTCCAGAAATGGACCCGTTTGGCGCGCGACTCACGGAGGCCGCCGCGTGCCCGGTCATGCGATGCAGTACGCGCGACGATCGCGCCTTGTTCATCCGATCGTGCGGTACGGATCGCACGGCCGGCTGCGCGACGCGCCGAGGGGCACGACCGCAATTATTCGCGACAGGCAGACGCACGCGCGCTTGGGCGCCAAAAGCAGCGTCGGGCGGGGCGGGCGACGCGCTTCGGGGCGAAGCGAGCGTGCGCTGGCGGACGGTCGCGCGCTTCGGGAGCGTCGCGGCAGGTCGTCGCGATCGGTACCGCCGCGCCGGATGAGCAGATCGCGATCGTGCGGTACCGCACCGCACGATCGGGCGCGTGGCGGCCTCCCGTAGTCGCGCGCTCAAGCGGGTCCATTTCTGAAATTTTTTGCCGAGGGCCAAAATGGAATTTCTGAGTGATACTGGGTCCAACAAAGGTCAAATTTCGTATTCGAGAACACCCGGAAAGTAACTGACATATATTTGGAAGAGTATTTGATTGTTGTGTCTAGGGATGTAAGCGGGCGGGCGGGGAAGCCTCATGCCGCCCGCCCCCCGAGCCCGCCCCGCCCGCCCGTTTAGCCTCGCGGAAATTGCCCCGTCCCGATCCCCGGGGACCCGACTCACTGGGAATTAAAAATTTCAAATTTATTATTTAAAAATAAAATTTTGATTTTATTTATTAATTTATAATTACTTAAACATATTATTTTTAAAAATATAGCTTCAAAATATATATTCTAACATATAAATTCAAGTTTTAATCTAAATATACAAAAAAGAATACAATCTCTTATATTAAAAACAATAATATATTATTAAATATATTTATTTTTATTTTTTATCGGATCCCCATGGGACCCGCAAGCGAGATGACCCGTCCCCACCCCGCTAACCGCGGGCCCCGCCCGTTTCCTCGCGGGGATATTACCCAGCCCGCCCCACGGGATATTCCCGCGAGGCCCCACGGGAGGAATTGCCACCCCTAGTTGTGTCCATCCATCAGTCTCGTCCGACATGTTGTGACTCATGACATGAGTTCACACAGGTTGGTGCTGAGTGACGTTTCCTCTTCTGAAGTGTTTGGACAGGTAAGCTAGCTAACAAAACCATCATGCTTCATAGGACCTGTTTGGTGGCGAAGGTTCTACCTATACGGCTATACATGATCAAGGTTGTTTCGATGGAGTAAACCACATACAACAGTTTGAACCACTATGCATGCTTCATAGGACCCGATAGGTATGAAGAAGGCTCTACCTATAATCGAGACTGTTTAGATCGACCGTGCGTACTTTTATCCTTATTAACTAGATATGGAAGCGTGATGGTATATCACGTTAACTATCATATAGATCAAAGCAAGAGTCGGTAATTCATAAGAAAAAATGAAGGATCTATACGTAATTTCAAGAAAATCATGGGACTTTATCGCTCAAAAGGATGACCTTTCTAAAAAACTGTTTACCTGTATGTAATTTCAAAAAAGCGGAGGACCTTCTCACAAAATCGCTGATGTGGTGGGTCCATTCTGTAAAAACCAAGGGCCCGCATGTAATTTTGAGAAAATCGTAAGTCCTTTTCGCAATTTTGATGATGTGGCGTGGGGAGGCTACGCTCAGGTTAGCTTTTGCCAACGCTGGCGATGGGCGTTGAGCGATCAAATTACTGTAGCGTGCACTGTAGCGCTACAGTAAAAAATTTCTTTTTTTCGTTTTTTTTCTCGTATTCCTTTACATCGTCCGCTCTAGATTAACGTGCCGTTTTTATTTTTATATTTTTTTAAATTTAATTATACTCAATAAACCAACTCAGCTACAGTAAAAAAATAAGCTAGTTACATTGTTTTTTCAGCAAAAGCTAAAAGCTATCGCTATTCCGAATACTCTCTAAGAATCTCTGATCTTAATATAGGTAGTATTGCTAATATGCATGTTTTGTTAGGTTGGCCGTTAATTTAATTAGACTCCTATGACCAAACAAGAGTTCTTAATTAATGAGAAAGACCTACCACACCATTATGTATGTATCCACAAATTAATTATGTGGAGTGGAGCCTCTTTCATCACACAAATGTTTAGTGAGCTACTCCTTAATCGTGAAAGGGATTTGGACTTCTCTATAAGTTCTCAACAATTGAGGCCTGTTTGGATGAGGGGATTTTTTCTAAGAAAAAATAGTCTTATGAGTTCAGGAAAAAATCCTACTTTCCAAACAATCTCTAAATTAAGAGCTTGATTATATGTGTAAAACTTTAGGAGATCTTTGAGGTAGTAACCCGGACAAGACGAGTATTTACTAAATCCGTGACTCGTAAGCGTACTGTATAGATAACCCATGGAAGAAATTGTGCATGCATGTAGCATATATACGGCAAGGCAAGGTTACCTGAACCGATTCATCCCTTTGTTCTTCTTGCACAACAGATGTAGTCCTATTTATTACTTGTAGATTACATTCCAAATATCAAAATATGAAAACTAAAAATTTGAAATTAATTGAACAAAGTAAACTAGGCCGGTTTAGGGGGCAAAAACCGACCGTTTTCCCGGTTCCTACGCCTTCAAAACCCTGCCGCAAGGACGACCAATGCGGATTAGGATCGAGCAAATGCAGGCGACCTCAATTAGAAGCGTGCGATATGATCACTATCTACTAGAATTCTAACAATTTCGGACGGTTATTTGTGTTTCACATTACATCTCTTTTTTCAAGTATCTATCATTTTGTCAGCTATCACTTTGTTAGCAATCTTATTGTTGGTGATTTATCCTTACCATCGGAAACGAATTGGATTACAAATTTACAGTAGAAACACTATATATCGGTCGAGAAAATTGCTGATTACGTGTACTAACCGTCGGTCATTCACAGGTAACTGTCAGAATAAAGTGTAAGACAAACGATTTCAGTTTCTGGTTAATGTTTTTTTTATTTTTTTCTGATTTTTTTAATTTTTTTGTTGTTTTGCTTTTTCTTTTTTTCTATTATTTCTTTACTATCTGTATTAATATAATGTTTCTTTTATTCCTTTACATTATCACTTTGTTAGCAATACGTTTACCTAACGCTTCAGTTGAGCAAATGGGAAAAAAAAGAAACGCGTTGCACCAACTTTAGAGTGCAGATGCACTGACCCTTCTAGAAGGCATCACGACCGGCCCATTTTTGACTGGCGATAAAATCATATATATAGCGAGTCACTGTCCCGTTAGGTTTCATTTCTAGGCAATTAGTCAAAGGGAAAGGGAAATCAAACATGCCACTTTTACGTACCTACCTAGCATGCATAAATTTGTACATGCTCGTAAAGCACTAACGTAAGTAACCGAACTAAGCTTAAGTAATGCATGTATATACGTATCTGCATAGATCACACAGGTAAGGTTCTAGTAGTAACACACCTTATCTCTGTAAGACAAGTTCTCTAAAGGAGGCACACGTTGCCTTGTTAGTTAGGTGATAATTACAAGCATGTTTTGGATGCATGATATTTTTAGGGTTTCGAGAAAATATTATGCTTTTTTAGATTTGATATGTGGAGGTCATTTCCTATGTGTGATGAGTATTTGATTTTGATTTGCAGGTTTTGAGTTTTGTTGTATTTGAGTTTTGTTTTGAAGCTTTTTAGTTTTCAGAGCTGCTGCCAAGTTTTAACCCATTTGACTAGCTTGGCAACGGCGATTAGACCAGCCTTAGGCATTTCTTTAGATACTTATGAAGGGTGGTCTGTCCGGTGGCTATAGAGTGGTCTGACCGGTGGCCCAAGGGCAGTGTCTAGGGTGTCCAGAGAGGTTCTAGAAAGGCCAGATATATCTGAGGTATCCAAAACATGTCTGGAGTGTTGATGATATTGGAGTTGAGCATTTTTTTAGGAGTGTGTTGCCAAGAGGGTTGTGCCTACATACTGTGAAGTGCATACAGAGGCTTGGTGTGATATGGTTGGATGAACAATTATCTTGGGTGCTCTGACCGGCCTGTGGTCGGTGATCAGACCGCCGATGTTCACATTAGTGTTCAGCCAGCAGTCAAATCAGTCTTTTGTTACCAAGGTGAGTTGGAGGGGTGTTGGGTGGTCTAACTGGCCATTACGTTCAGAGCGTGTTTTGAGTTGAGTTGAGTTGAGTTGAGTTGGTTTGAGTGTGTGCACAGTATAGGAGCCATTGGTTGTGTTGTATGATGCATTGTTGTAGGGGTGGCCCCCACCTAAACCCAGCTAGCCTGTTAGGAAATTATAAACCCGAGGTAGACACGTACAATGACATAGTTACTCTTGGGAAGGATACTCGAATGTAAGGATACGATTGTAAAAACACTCCCTACGAGGACATGTATATATGTGATGCATGCCCTTGGAAGGACCCAAGAGAGCATTGCTTACCTAACTCTCCACTATCATACACCCTCTCTCTCTGTTTGGTCTGTAACCACAACAGTTGGCGTCGTCCGTGGGGAGCGGCAGGAGTAAACTTCAGATCTCAAGAAGGATGACACCGAAGAAAGCATCATCATCGGCGGCGAGGTCCCGCGTCAACATCAGGGCTTCGGTATCGACGGTTGCGGGCGCGAACGACGACGCAGGCGCGGCAAACCCGACCGTCGACGTTCACCGCGTGACGATCGCCCCCGCCAGCGCCGACGTGACGGTCGACCCCGCCGCTGGCGCGGCAGTCAACGTCGGCAGCACCGGCCGGGTGGTAGGGAGCGGTAGCGTCGACGCCCAAGGAGGCACGACCGCCGTCCCTACACCCGGTGGAGCGCGCAGCAGTCTTGGTGGCGATATGAGCCCCGTCATTGACGCCGGGGTCCATCACACCGGCGCGACAGGCAACCCAACGATACGAGCTGTGGTTGCGGCTATCCCGGTAGCGCAACCGGGGGCGCCGATTTCCTCGCCTACACCGGTAGTGGAGAACGCCCTGCTGGCGGCCCTCAGCACGCTCCAGCAGAAGCTGGTAGATCTCCGCGGGCCGTGCGGAGAATGCAAGAGGGTCGGAGTCAGTAGACCCCGCCGGTGGTTGCGCCGGAGCCCACACCAGAACGGGCGAACAGCCACGATGCCCCTGCGTCCAGCCGCGCCTTGCTACGACACGTGGATCCGGAGTCCCCGCTGTCTGTGGGCCTCCAGCAGGCGGTATGGCCAGAGGACTTCAAGTTCCCCAGCGCCATCGCATCGTACAAGGGCGATACAGACTCCCAGGAGTTCGTGCGCGTGTACGAGACCGCCATCGAAGCTGCAGGCAGAGATGACACCACGAAAGCGAAGGGACTCCCCCTCGCATTGCAGGGAGTGGCGCTCTCTTGGTTCTTCACCATAGAGCCAAACTCCATCTACGCGTGGGAGCAAGTTCGTGACCGCCTCTACAACAACTTCTAGGGGAACTATGTCGAGCGCGTAAATACGGATCAGCTCTTCGCGGTCAAGCAAAAGCCGTCAGAAAAGCTTCAGGAGTACTTCAAGCGTTTTGCGAAGGTCCGCTGCCAGGTCAAAGACGTCAATGAGACAACCATCATCAATGCAGCAACACAGGGTCTTCGCCTGGGGCCGCTGGCCGAGTACAATGCGCGGAAGCCAATCAAGATGGTGGCAAAGCTCTTTGACAATATGGAAGAATACGCCAAGGCAGAAGAAGATGTGCGGTGGCGTCAAGCCAACGACACCGATGCCAATCCGGCGGTGGACACGGCGAAGAGCAAAGATTCGCCAAAGGAGGGTTCCTCGAAGGGTAAGCACTGGCAGGAGCCATCGAAGGATGCCTCCCAGCACAAGGACCCATCGGGCGATAGGCCCAAGCGCGGCTAACAGAAGTCTCGGAGAGCCCGTTATGTCTTTGACGTTGAGGACGGCTCTAAGGACAACGCCCCCGCTGGCCATGGTGCGAGGACTCGCCGGGGTCGGGGGGAGCGGCTGAGGTCGGGGCCGCGAGGATGGGCCCCGTGCAGAGTATGGCGACCAACGCCGTGTCCGGTGGTGCGAAGTGCATGGCCGAGGCAACCACGACACACACACATGCACCACCATCACGGCACTTCGGCAAAGTGTCGCTAGGGACAGAGACCTAGAGGCACGCCCGCCCGTCGTGGCACACGTCCAGCAACACCTGGATGGTCCCCTACGAATTCAGGACCAGGGGCCGCACCCACAGGAAGGCCTCCGGCGGATTCAAGCCCATGTGCAGCAGCCCCAGGAAAGCCCCCCGCGGATCCACGCCTCGGAGGGAGCCCCGCGCAGGGTCATAAACATCATCTCCGGGGGCTCCTCACTAGAGTTCGCCTCGGAGAGGCAGCGAAAGGCTTACGCACGGAGGTTACACCACGTGGCAGCATACCCGGCGCAGGCACCGCCAGATTGGGCGTAGTATGAGATCACCTTCACGCCTGCTGACGCCAAGGGTGTGGAGTTCCCCCACCAAGACCCTCTAGTCATCCGTGCTGCCGTCGCAGGCTGTGACGTCAGGCGTGTTCTAATCGACGGGGGAAGTTCCGTGAACATTTTGTTCGCCGGGGCCTTCGACCAAATGGGGTTCCCTCGAAGTCGCTTGGGCTCCTCGAAAATTCCGCTGCAAGGCTTCGAAGGTCAGCCGCTGATGGCGCTGGGCCAGATTTGCCTCCAGGTCTCCTTCGGCTGCAGCGACAACGTGAGGAGCAAGGACGCCACCTTCGACGTCGTGGATATCCCGTACCCCTACAACGCGATATTGGGGCGACCAACCCTCAACTCATTAGGGGCAGTCCCACACCACGGCTTCTTATGCGTGAAGCTCCCAGGTCTGCGGGGTGTCATCACCGTCCACGGCGACCAGGGCATGGCCCAGCGCATAGAGCTCGGCACCCGAAGACCACATCATGAAGTCCAGAGAGACTCCTAGGCCGGACACGCCAACACAACGATGCCGGTGCAGGGACACTGGCAGCCACAAGAGACACCTCGCCGGACTCCCCCGATGGCTCCGGCAGAGGGAGCAGCAGAGGCTCTTCGTGTGCTGTCTATCGGGCCCGTTGTTTTAAATCATGCCCCTTGCCTCCGCACGCACTCTCCGGAGTATAAATAAGACGCGAATGTTGTCCCTGTGCACTTTACTGAGTTTAAACAAGACGCGGATGTCCCGCACACGTGTCGGTGGCATCACTGCGCGTACTCTCCAGAGTACAAATAAGACGTGGTTGATGTTCCCACGCACTCTACGGAGTATAAATAAAATGTAGCGTCGAGGCCTGCCTCCGCACGCACTCTACGGAGTATAAATAAGACGTAGCGTCGAGGTCCGCCTCCGCACGCACTCTACAGATGTCGAGACCTGAATATGCAAATCCAGTCTCTCTGTGTATACTGCACTAGTCTCAGGATCACGCTAGTGCACATAGTCAAACATAGATGTAATCATAACCATATACATGACAAAATAAAGGGAAAGCTCGATTAATAATAAATAACAAGAGTACGACCTTATGGTCAAGCTTACAATAGACTAGCCCAAAGAGCTTAACAAAAACTAACAGCAGAAATCTAAAATGAAGCGTAGTGGTCTATCGACAAGCCCACATGCTATCGAGTGGAGAACGAAGCCTAATCCGTGAAGTCGTCGAAGTACTCTCCTTCTGGAACCTCCTGCTGGTGATACTCCTCTTCCTCAACTGAGCAACATTGGGCATAAAGCCGTGAGTACATTGGTACTCAGCAAGTCGTCTGTAACAAATGAATGCAATATAGTATGCAAGGCTTACCAAAGGAAGGCTGAAAGGTTAATTTGCATAAAATGACATTTAAAGGTAAATACAGTAAATAGATTGAAAGCGAATTTTAAGTAAAATAATAATAAATAAATAATCAAAGGAATTGATATAACCACTTGCAGACCTCCCATCCACAAACTAAACCAACCGCTTATGAACCTCCCATCCATAAGCTAAACCAACAGTAAATTAACCATCCACTGTCCAACCACAATCCACAAGTTTTCAGAAATAACTACCCCTCGTGTGAAATCACCGAGCATTGTCCATGACCGAGGACACGGCTATTCGAATAGTATTACACTCTGCAGAGGTTGCACAACTGTACCCACACGATGTGATAATCCTCACGTTAAAGAAAATCACAACAAGGCCTTTACAAAGTTCAGTTACAACTCAATCTGCCCGCTAGGGTTTTGCATCACACCCCCTTGCGCCACATAGAAATCAGCAATCATGTTCATCTCAATGGCAGGACTAAAGTTGAAACATCCCAAATTAATCAGCCAGATCCATCCCATACCAGACATGTGGTTTGCACGGTAAAGCTCAGATCAATGGCGCACAAAGTTCAGTCCTTAATTCTACCCGAGCGAGACTACCACATCCCTCGAAGTGCTCCAACACTTCTCCTTTCTTCGCACGATCACTGCCCGAGTGCAAAACCGATTTTATATAACCACGCCAATGACACACCAATGCCATGGCCCAAATTTTAATAAACGTGGCACCAACCACAGTTCTATATCTCATTAAGTTAAATTGATAATTCACATGTGATGATAAACCCAATCGTAACTCTAAGCAAAGCTAAGTATTCTATCGTAGCAACCCATGTGACAAATAACCTAGCATCACTAGTATGCTTCACAACCTATTGTGACAATAGTATCATGGCATTCTAAATTATCAAGGAGGGATGAATTCAATTGGGACGATAACTACCAATACAAGGGTTTGATTAAAAATAGCGATGCAATATAATTTAAAATAAAATAATTAAATAATAGATTACAAACTAGGTTCAACATGATCAAAGGACACGACTTGTCTTGGTTATGCTCAGCGAGGTACTCTTGATCTTCGGGCGTAGATTCTGCTCCTCCGGAATCCGAATCTAACGAGAGAGAAAACGACCGAAACAAGAAAAAATACATAAAATGATAAGCAAATAAACTCCAAAAATCATGAAACTAGAACCAAAAGCTAGAGCTCGATTTTAGATGAATTTAGAAAATGAACGGGGTCAATCAGAGCTAGAACAGAGGAGAACGGGCTCTCAGAAAATAAACTCTAAAGGAAAATCGGGAAATTCAGAAAATTCACTATGCTGTGGACCCGGCGCACGGAATAACCAGTCCACGGTGAACCCGGTCCACGTAACAGTGCATGCGGGCGGCGACGCTGACGCGGCGAGGCTAGGGCTGACGTGGCGGCTGCTAGTGCTTCCACGTGGCTAGGGCTGGCATGGCCTGCTGACGTGGCTGCCCACGTAGCTCGGGCGGCGGGTTTTTGCTGACGTGATGCTAACGTGGCGGACACGTGGCATGCCACGTGGCGGGTAGGGCTGACATGGCGCGCGTGGTTGCGACAACGGCGGCGAGGATCCGACGACCGAGACTAGGGCAGGTGGCGTGATCTGGGCCTTCGGCTCAGATCCGGATGGACGGCGGGGATCGGGCGGCTCGGAGGCGGGCGCCGCCGAAGCAGTGCGGCGAGGCGCGCGCGCGGAGCGGGCGACGCAGTAACGGCCGGGCGAAGGGTGGACAGCGACGCTGATGGCGGCAGCGGTGTGGCTGGGTGTCGGCGCCGGGGAAGAAGGAGACGGCGAGGACGGGCGGCTCACCGGCGGAGATGGCGGCGGCATGCACGCGACGGACGAAGGCGACGGCTGGACGGAGCGCGGACGGAGGCGAGGGTGGTAGCGGCGGTGTGCACACGAACCGAGATGGCTGGCGCACGAACCGAGGAGGCAGCGGCATTAAATACACGCAAACCGAGGCACTCGATCAGATACGGCGCGGTCGCGCAGGCGGGACTCAGGCTCGGACACGCGTACGGTCCAGATGCGTCGCGGAGGATCGGACGGCACGGGAGAGGCGGCGCTAGGGTTAGGGTTACGCAGTGCGGGCGGCGCGAGATCGGGCGGTGGAGATGCTGACGCGTGGCCAGATCGATGGTCGGGAGCGAGCGGGGCGGGGCGACGCAAGGCACGGGGCGGTTGGATGGACACCACGTGCGCGGGCGTGGATCCAGCGGTTGAGGGCGGGGCGGCGCGCGGAGTGGGCGGCCAGTCCGCCGCATGGGGTGGTGGGGATCAGTGGTGGGAGGAGGCGGCGAGGGCCTTGCGCGCGAGAGGCCGGATGGCCGACGCGTGGAGGGAAGGAGATCCGACGGCTGAGCGGCGGCGGGGTTTTAATTTTTTTCTTTTTCCAGAAAATCCAAATAACTTCAAAGAGCTCTAGAAAATAGCAAATAAATCCAGAAATATCACCAAAAATACCAAAAAATTCCTTGAGACCTGAGGAACTCAAATAAAATAGTTTTAGCTTATGTTGAAATTTAATTTAATTAGATTAAATCTTTTTCAATTCTAAAAATTCAATTTAAGCTAGATTTAATTTCAGCAATTTCCAGAAAATTAATTTTTGAAAACAAGGTTTTAAAAATCTCTGAAAATCAAGGTGTTACAACGGAGTATAAATAAGACGTAGTGTCGAGGTCCGCATCCGCACACACTCTACGGAGTATAAATAAGACGTAGCGTCGAGATCCGCCTCCGCACGCACTCCACGGAGTATAAATAAGACGCAACGGGGAGACGCCTCCGCGCGCACTCTACGGAGTATAAATAAGACGCGGATGTTATTCCTGCATACTCTACTGAGTCTAAACAAGACGCGGATGTCTCGCGTGCGCGTTGGCGTACCCTCCGGAGCATAAGCTAAGTCGTGGTTGATAGTCCCACGCACTCTCTGGAGTACACACAAGATGCGGATGTTGTCCCTGCGCACTCTACTGAGTCTAAACAAGACGCGGATATCCCGCGCGCGCGTTGACGTACCCTCCGGAGCATAAGCTAAGTTGTGGTTGATAGTCCCACGCATTCTTCGGAGTACAAACAAGACGTGGATGTTGTCCCTACGCACTCTACTGAGTCTAAACAAGATACGGATGTCCCACACACGTGTTAGTTTTGCCGTCACGCGTACTCTCCGGAGTATAAATATGACATGGTTGATATTCCCACGCACTCTCCGGAGTATAAATAGAGCGGAGCACGGGCACTAGAGGCTCCCCGCGCTTTTCGCAAACCACGTGCGCCACGTGGGACAGAATGCCGCGGAACAAGGGCGAGGCACCTCATGTACAAAGTTTTTCAAGATACACGAGTGCGGCACCCATTAAACAGGGACCCCCTCAGTTCGGAGGCACTTGAAGCTTCCTCCCGGCGCCATAGTCCGACAGCAGCATCATGCAAGACGAGCTAGCACGTGACACTATGGAGAAAGGGCGACTCTAGAGCTCAATGGCCTGCGCTTCTGCAGAAGGGACGAAGAGACGAGAGCGCTTGTTAAAGGCGCCCTCGGGGGTGTGCGGCCCAGAGATGGGGGAGTCGAAGCCTGCCTCCGGAGCTGCTACACCCCCTGTTGCAGTACAAGAGAAAAGCCCCACCCACCTCCCCCACTAGGAGCGTCCTCGAGCTAGGGATGGAGACGGGGGGAGGTAAAGTGCCTGCCAAAGACACCCTAGGCGAGGCGCGACCTCGCTGGCAGGAAGTGGAGGTCTACTCCCAAAGCCAGAAGTTTCCCTGTTGAAGTATAAGTGAATCGCCCGCCACCCCTCCTCAGCCATGGTCCTTAAGCGAGTTGGCAAAGGGGCACCACACCGCAGCGTCACATCCACCCCGTGTGAGCGGGGTTTTCGATCCCGCAGTCGTCCCGATGGCATCAGCCGTGCACGAGGAGCCGTCGCTGCGGCGTTGGCCAGCAACCTTTGGCGGCGGGGCCGCGGTGAGGGACTGCGAGTTTAAGAGGGGAAGTGGCAAGGGCACCAATGTTTGGGAAGACGAGTGGTTTCCACTCGCCCGCTCCCCCTTTTATAGAGTCCCAGACGCGCGACCCTACCAATTGCGCCCCAAGTGTCTCATCGACCGTTCCAGGCACATGAGCTGCAACAGTACCGTCCCACTTCAACTACAGGATTCCACCAATTGCGCTTCACGTGTTCCCCCTATCCTGGGGGGCCCCTGAAGAAACAGAGGGCAGGCAAAGTCCTCCCCACTAGCTGTAAAGCGACGAGCGCAGAGCTTCGCGAATGTCGCTCCCAATGTCCCTTCAATATCCATAATTGCGAGGAAACAATAGCACTCGTGAAGTCTCGCATCGACCGCGAAGGCTAGGGCCTACCGAGCTAGGTACATGTAATCTCCCAAGCCTACTTTATCCTTATCCTATCAGGCGGTCGGCGACGGAGCGCTTACGCGTCTACTTTGGCTACGCGCCAGCTCCGCTGCCACCACTTCAGAGGGTAGGGGACGGAGCGCTCACGCATCTACTTCGGCTAGGCGCCAGCTTCGCTGACTCCACCTCGGAGGGTAGGGGACGGAGTGCTCGTGCGTCTACTTCGACTAGACGCTAGCTCCGCTGCCACCACCTTGGAAGGTAGGGGACGAAGCGCTCGCGCGTCTACTTCGGCTAGACGTCAGCTCCGCTGACACCACCTCGGAGGGAAGGGGACGGAGTGCTCGCGCGTCTCGCCGGCTAGGCGCCACTCGCGCCACCACCTCGGAGGGTAGGGGCGGGCGCTCGCGCGTCTACTTCGGCCAGGCGCCGGCTCGCGCCACCACGTTGGAGGTAGGGGACGGGCGCCGCGCGTCTACGCCGGCTGGCGTCGGCTGCTGCCACCACCTCGAGGGTAGGGGCGAGCGCTCGCGTGTCACCGACCAGGCGTCGGCCGCCGACACCACCTCGGAGGGTAGGAGACGGAGCGCTCACGCGTCTCGCCGGCCAGGCGCTCGCCGACACCACCTCGGAGGGTAGGGGCGGAGTGCTCGTCGTCTCGCCGGCTAGCGCCCGGCTCGCGCTACCACCTCGGAAGGTAGGGGACGAGCGCTCGTCGTCTCGCCCGGCTGGCGTCGGCTCGCCGCCACCACGTCGGAGGGTAGGGGACGGGCGCTCGCGGCGTCTCGCCGGCTAGGCGCGGCTCTGCTGCCACCGCTTCGGACGGTAGGAGATGGAGCACTCGTGCATCTACTTCGGCTAGACGTCAGCTCCGCTGCCACCACCTCGGAGGGTAGGGGCGGAGGATCGCACATCTACGCCGGCTGACACCAGCTCGCGCCACCGCTTGAGGGTAGGGGCGAGCGCGCGCGCTCTCGCCCGACCAGGCGTCGATTCACCGCCACCACGTCGGAGGAAGGGGACGGAGTGCTCGCGGCGTCTGCCCGGCAGGCGCCGGCTCCGCCGCCACCACCTCGGAGGTAGGGGCCAGGCGCTCGCGCGTCTCGCCGGCTGGCGTCGGCTCTGCGCCACCACCTCGAGGGTAGGGGACGAGCGCTCGCGTGTCGCCGGCTAGACGCCAGCTCCACTGACATCACCTCGGAGGGTAGGAGACGGAGCGCTCACGCGTCTGGTTCGGCTGGCGCCCGGCTCACCGACACCACCTCGGAGGTAGGGGATGGAGTGCTCGTGCGCTCACGCCGGCCAGCGCGCTCGCGCCGCCACCACCTCGAAAGGTAGGGGATGGGCGCTCGTCGTCTGCGCCGGCTGGCACCGGCTCGCGCCACCACCGAGGGTAGGGGACGGAGCGCTCGCGCGTCGCCGACTAGGCGTCGGCCCGGCGCCACCACGTCGGAGGTAGGGACGGAGCGCGCTCGCGTGTCTCGCCGACCAGGCGCCCACTCGCCGCCACCACTTCGAAGGGTAGGGGACGGAGCGCTCGCGCGTCTACTTCACAAAGCGGGTGTGCCCGAAGAAGGCGGCGGGGGTGAGCATTTCGGCTTCTCTACCGCGTTGGTACATGAGTGCTTACAAAGGTCACGGCTGATAACATTCCCTATTATATTATACATTATCGGCCAAGTGCGAACGCTACCGTTCGGCTCCGCCCGGACGACTACCTCCGCCGAAGCCTCGCCCGTCGAGAGTTGATTCGCCCAGAAATCCAACGAGTCCTCAGCCCGCCAGCAGCGCTGCAAACGACGCTGGGTTATGGCGTCGAAAATCAACAATCGGTCCCTATCGGACAGCTGCTTGGAACATAATAGCATGTTGGTCAGAGCAAGAGAAGCAATCTCCGTTTCATTCACAGAAGGGGGTGCGTAGGTTACAACACACACACCGATATACAAGAACACCGGGATCACACCTGCCTCGAGCCGTCGGCGCCATCATCGTTGCGCTGTTGAACTTCATCCAGCCAGTCGCCGAGGTTCCCTTCGCCGTACATGGTCCGTCGCAGCTCCACCTTCACCGCAGCTTCCCCGATGTACTCCCAGATCCGCTCATGAAAAAACTGAACGGCGGGGCAAACAGCGCACACTGCACTGAACATCACTCCAGCCCCGGTCGGCATTTCTAGTTGTTGGTCGCCCAATTCATCAACATGACGGCAGCCCCGGTGCTAGAGAAGCGCACAAGCCATGCATGCGGTCACGTAGGCGCAATGGTTGCCAAAGGATGTCACGGCGGCATCAGCAAGATTGGAAGCTTCCCCAATCCGCCGAAGTGTCTGCAACAGCTCTTTGGGTCCGAATGAGCGGGGCGACACTTCGGCGATAAGGTTTTCAAGGGTGCCCTCCAGGGCCAGCATAGCATCCCACGCCGCCGTCGAGGCGTCGCCCAGAGCCTCGTTCCGCTCCCTTAGAGACGCAGTAAGACGGCTCCTCTCTTGCTCAAGCACACCAACCTACCAGAGCAGGCCATCCCGCTCCTCCACTGCCGCCTGCCGAGCCGCCGCCACAAGCTCCTCGGCATATGAGACGACCCCCGCGCGTTCCGCCTCCAGGCGTTGAATGCGGTCGTCTTGAGAGGAATGCGCCTCCTCCGCCGCACGAAGAGCTACTTCGGCGACGCGAAGTTGCTCCCCCAATGCCTCCCGCTCACAAGCATGGGCCACCTGTAGCGCCTGGCCAAGGGCGAGGGTTTACACGATAAAGCGATCAGTACACCTCCGAAGGGCCTCGCGCTGCTAAGGATCAGATACTTACCCTCATTTCGGAGATCTCTAGCACTCTCCCAAGGAGTCCCGACCCGTAGGTCTGCAGTGCCTGGCGGTCTAGGCTCGTGGCCGCGCTATCCGCGACCCCCTGCCACGCTGCCAGCACCTCCGGTCGAGGGACGAAGTCCGCTAGGCTTCGTGCGGCGTCCGCAGTGACAGCTTCAGTGGCGCCGGATGCCCCTTCCGAGCGCACGTCCTCGTGCTCTGAGGGCCACCTACTTTCGGGGAGACATGTTGTTGCAAGGAGACATGGCGGTTAGCCCTACCAACGCCTAACGGGATCACACCAAGGAATGTAAGCTTACCTTCAGCCTCGCTAGGAACCACAAGGACATCGGCGTCACTTGGCACGACTAGGCCCCACTAGGCCCCCATCCCCGGCAGCCGCAGATCCGGAGGGGGCTGCAGGGACACCGAAGCAGGGTACTCGGTGTCTGAGTCGGAGTCCCATAGAGCCCCGACCTTGCTCGCTATAGCGAACCCCCTCGCGCGAGCGAAGGGGCGATAGCGTACGGGGGCCGCTTCGCCTTCAGGGAGTAAGGCGACGACCCCGAATCGGTAATCGCCGCAGAACGGGTCTCCGTCCAAGTAAACTCGCGGTGGGACTCGCCCGGCATCCTCCATGGGGCGGCTCGCCTCAACGTCGCCGGCCGCGGCAAGCTTCTCCTCGATCGCCCACACGGCACTCTTCCTCCGCGCTAATGTCCAAGGGCCCTCCCTTGCCCTCTACATCCGCGTCTACCTCCGAGTCGGCATACTTCGTCGAGTCGGAGCCAGTGCCCATTGGTACTCCCTTCCCCTTGGAACCGTGCAGAGGCGAGCTCAGGGCTAGAATAGCGCGCTCTGGCACGCTAATGCCCAAGGCTTCGCATACACGGTTCATCTGCCCCAGACCTGCCTCCGCGGTCGCAGCTACGCGCAGGGTGTG
This sequence comes from Melocanna baccifera, assembly GCA_036346265.1. Classification (NCBI taxonomy): domain Eukaryota; kingdom Viridiplantae; phylum Streptophyta; class Magnoliopsida; order Poales; family Poaceae; genus Melocanna; species Melocanna baccifera. The sequence goes on from CM070710.1 coordinate 2,137,951, forward strand.
TTCCCTGGCCGTATACGGTCTGAGGAACGTGTCCACCGTACGCTCCACATCTTCCAGGAGAGCACCTGTCAGCGGCAAGGGGCATGATTTAAAACAACGGGCCCGATGGACAGCACACGAAAGCTAAGCTTCATCAAAACTTACGTGGACCAGATGGTCTTGGCAGTGAACACACGGACGAGCAGACGTTGTCACGCTGAAGCCTCCCAGACGTAACACGCCACTCAGCAGCAAGTGGTGCCACGCCATACATGACGAACTCCTCGGCGAGGTCGCGCATGTTGAAGCGGGCGGTGATCCCCACAAGCCTCTGCGCCATTCGCTGATCTTCAGCATCTATCGACGCACCAAGCGTGGTGTTGAACGTCACCAGCCGCCCCGAACACTCAAGACCGCTACCGCTCGCCACGCGGTGGTAGAACTACCGCCTCATCCAGTTCGGCTCCCACTCTGCCCAGCCCGAGTCTGCAGGGAAAATCTTCTCGCACTACGAATGCAAGACAAGACCGACGCTGCCGAAGCTGGGAAACGTCCCGTCTCCCCGATCCTCCGACTCACATCATGCGTCGTGGAGAAAGGCGAACAGCGACGTTGTCGGCCAGCACGCCTCCGTACACAACGCCCAACTATACACGGCAAGCCGGGCTATCTCATTCGGCGTTATCTGTGCCAGCTCGAGTCCAAAAGTCCGCAGGATGTCCCCGACAAGCATGGCGGCCGGAATGCGCAACCCGGCTTAGAAATAGGCGACAAACACGATCACCTCCGACTTCTTGGGATGCGATTCGGTCTCGTCACCCGCGGGCAGTCGCACCTCCCGGTAGTCCGACAGCTTCCCTTCGCACAGGAGGCCGCGAATCGTCTCTTCCGTCACCAGCATTGAGCCCAGGACACGGGAGCACGGACCCTCTACTTTCTCCGTCGCCGCCCACCATTTGTCCACCTGTGTGGAGACGCGCCCCTCAAGTATGTATTCCACCTCGAGCGACAACGACCGCCAAAAGAAGGCACTGTTGCCGATCGGCTGAGCGCGCTCTCTGTCGTGTGCCATCGTTCTCCTAAGAGTGACGCGATGGCGGAGGCAGCTACGAAGGCAGGAGATTGAGGCGCGCGGCCAAAAGCTAGAAGGCGAGGCGAGCAGAATACAAGCGGTTACCGTAGGGGTATTTAAAACCCCTGCATCTCCCATGCCACCGATAAGGGTAGCCGGCGGGAGACAACCGCTCGCCTCCCCACGATCGAAGACGGAGTGGCACAACTGCCCACGTACGTCGGGCCCAGTCACACGGCGGTCGCGCAAAAGGCCTGACAACGCATGACGCACTAATAGCGCTCCGCCACGCGTCTGCTCGGGAATCCGTGTAGGACAACTCCGGCTCCGCCTTCGATGAGGCCTTTGCATCCGCAGGGCAACTCTGGGTCCGCCTTCGGCTCCGCCACTTCGACACGCACCCGCGCGCCGGCACGCGACGCCAGAAGATGCCACCCACTTCGGTGGCTCGGGGCAACCCCGGCACCTGCTGCACCCCATATTTCTTCACTCTTAGCACAAGGAACCGTTTTCGCATCCTAACGTGTCCAACGTCTTTCCATGGATGTTAGGTCGCAGAGAGCGCGCGCCTGGCAGCTCAGTCGACGGGACGGGGGGCGTTGTGGTCAAAGTGCGCACAGGGCGCGCCTGTCAGCTGGATGGCAGCAGCAGCCCGTGGCTTTTCAAAGGCCGGTGTGATTCGCGCCGCCATTAAGACACCACCTTCGGACAGTGGAACTGCCAGGACGCGCCGACTCCGCACCAGACAAACATCACCCCCATTCAACTCCCAAAGGCACGGCAGCTCAGCCCAACCCCGCCAAACGGTGTCCCGATGCCGCACCCGAAGCATGGCATACCTTCAGCTTAGCAAGGCGACTCCGCCACTACTCGGCGATGATGTGAGGGATGGCTCCAAACTCGAGCGCTACCTCTGTGACCAGCCCGACGCCGCGTACCCGGCACGAAGCAGAGTTCAACAGGTCGACATCCAACAGCCTACTCCCCCGCGAGTGCGCAGCGGTCGGTGGTTGCCGTATGTTGCGCTAAAAAATAGACCTCCTTCAGTTCATCAACATGGCGATACTCTTCTGCATGTTCATGAACTGAAGAAGGCATATTTCTGAGATCAAGGTATTCTCGACCACGCCCGTACAACACTCCTGGTATATATATAGCTGTCTCCCACATGGGGAAGCCCAACTACCACCAGTGGAACCGACGCGGTCGCCCATGGAGAAGTGTAACCGGCGGAAGTCAAACTGACGCGGTCGCTCACACGTGGGCGACGCCCCAACTTGCTGCACCTGCATGCTTCGCCTACATCAACGAGGTCTCCGCCTCCGCAGGGCAACTGTGACCCCGTGTATGGCCCCTCGGCTTTGAGTTCGCAGAGCCACGACGAGCCACACACGCCAAATCATCTCCGTCCAATGTCACACAAGGTCACAGGCCGCTGGGACGGAGAAGGCCAAAGGGATTGGCAACATGGCTTCGGCCTGTGAAGCCCTTCACCATGAGAGACTCCTGTTGTAGGGGTGGCCCCCATCTAAACCCAGCTAGCCTGTTAGGAAATTATAAACCCGAGGTAGACATGTATAATGACATAGTTACCCCTGGGAAGGATACTCGGATGTAAGGGTACGATTGTAAAAACACTCCCTACGAGGACATGTATATATGTGATGCATGCCCTGGGAAGGACCCAAGAGAGCATTGCTCACCTAACTCTCTACTACCATACACCCTCTCTCTCTGTTTGGTCTGTAACCATAACATGCATGATTTGACTAACGTGAATCAAGTTCATGGAACTTATTCTTAGAACTGGATTACTTCGTCTTTGGATGTATAGGGTTGCTTGGAGAGCGATGGCTATCAACGGTAATGGATCGAGACTAGGCGAAAAGCTGAGGTCTGTATGATCGAGTAAGTCTGGATGAGGCTATGTGGCTCAAGCGGGAAGCACAAAATAGACGAGAATTGCGATGAGGTGAGTTGGCGTATGTGGTATGCAAAGTGACGAGGCCAATGCACGTAGAGATGGTTTGGGGGAGACCGAATGCATGAATATGTGATGGCTAGTCATTGGGCACTACGGGTTGCGTGCCAAAACATGCGGAGATATTTTGATAGATTAGATTGGCATTTCAAATTGCTGGAGCCATTTGGATTAGCCGCTTTGAAAGCGTGCATGTGTGTATAAAACTCGGTATGATGTTAGGTTAATGGGTTAGCCTATCTAAGTAAATGAAACCCAACTAGAGGGTTAGTTAGGATTTTTTGTAAGCTACCACTATAAAAGAAGAGGTAGAGGTGGCTTAGGGTTTAAAGCTTTGGAGAGTTTTGGCTAATTATTTGGAGGAGATTAGGGTTCTTATGTAGAACTCTTGATAGATGAGTTGTGGCTCTTATGCTTGAGTTTTTTTTACCATCCTTAGACTTTATGAGTGATTGTAAACATTCATCTCCAAGTATCAACAGATATCAAAAATTCATCTAAATCTTTCTCCTCTTTATTTAAGTATTGAAATCTTGATTTGACTTAGTTTTTGGTGTTGCTTTATCCTCCTTGATTCTTAAACAATGGTTGATACGACTTATTCGATCCATTACACAAATGAAGTTTGTATGTCCTTATGTAATATCCATATGTGGAGGGTACAAATCTACCCCTTTTTATCCAAGAACCCTCCACCCACATCTTATTTATCGGTATGACAGTGGCTTCTCCAACTGCCTACCTTATTCTTATCGGTATGACAGTGGCTTCTCCAACTGCTTATCATTTACTTACATGGCGGGTCAACTGATCTAGCAGTTGAGACCGTGATATCTCTTTCATTTCTTTCTCATAGCATTCATCTAGATTAAAACATGATTTCACTTTTATGCAATGTGATAATAATTTAGTAGGTAAATACTTGTTTTACTGAAGATAATCCAATGACATGTTCAAAGTTATGCTTGTTTGAGTACGGATGAAAAATTTTGTGTTTTTAGCTCACTCAGGTGAATTTCTCCCTCCGGTGCTAATTCTTTTCCTGTAATTAGCACATATGCCATGGTTAAATTTATTCATACCTATAATTAAACTATACCAATGCGTTCCTATGCGATGCATGAAATTAATATAGTTGATTGTAGATTTTTACAAATAAATGCCATTTTATACTAGCACCCAAATTTAATGTACTGATGGTAATTATTTTAGTTTAATAATCATGAGTAATTATTGATATGGCTCACTCTCTCTCTTGATTCACTTTTTGGCCAAATGGCCTTGGGCCATTCCCTAGTCACCTGTCTCTCTTCTCTTTCTCTCCTTCTTTGGCTCTCTCTTTCCTACGCACGACTAAGATCCTCTGCTCTCTAGCTTTGGTGACGGCCTCCACTGGTCACCCCTACCAGCACCAACCACCTCCCCTCTCGACCAGGCTCCCTGCTTTGCCGGCTCCTCCTACGTCTTGCCTCACCTCTTGTGCGCCACGCCACCGGCTCGATCTCCGCTAGCCCTGTTCATTCCTGGCCTCCCCAGCTAAGCTACGGCCTCCTCTACCGGTTGGCTGCCCTACACCAGGCACCTCTCCCATGCGTGCCTCTCAGCTCTCCTGTGCTCTGGTGCCACCCCTGGCCTTTCCAGCTTAGCCCCAACCTCCTCCAGCCCAGCCCTAGTCGGATCCAACCTTGGCCCCTCCAGATCTATTACCAGCCGCTAGGAATCGGGCTCTCCTGCTAATGATTTTTCCCCCTATGTTAATTTTTATTCTTGAGTTGAGCTTTCTCTATTTTGTATTTGAGTTTATCTGTGTGCATGAATGGTGAAGATTGTAGTGGTATGCTACTTTGGTTTGCCACAGCAGGGCTTGAGGCTTCCCACATGCTAGAGAGTGCGGTAGCCGTCGGGTGCATGTGGTTGGCCAACGGTGGCATGCCACGTGATCCCCTGCGTGCGTCGCACCTCTACCTCCATGGCGTCCCACGGTGGCCTCGTCCTGTTCAAGCTGCACCACGTGATCATCCCCGCGGAGGCGCCCCCCACTTCTTCTCCATCCCGCACGACCATTTCGTCTACAGAGCCGCCTCGCAGGCACTGGCGGCCGTCGCTCCAGCTGCTCCCGCCCTACGCTCACGCCGTCCGTTAGTACCGTTTCGGAAATGGATCTATTTTTTATTTCAATTTATAGCTTTTAGCTGTGCCTTATAATTTTGGACTATTCGTGTATTATTTTAATTAATATAAGTAATGTTGTTATAGTATATACTATAGTTAACTTATAGATCATATTTTAAAAATTAATTACTATAAAAAAACTAAAAGGTAGTTTTTAAAAACTAAAAAGAATAGGAGATTATACATATAGTCCATCAGCCCATCACTCACTCACTCAAAGTCAATGGTCAAAGAACCCATAGATAGATCAGAGGCCGTCCAATCCCACGCAAAAACATCACGTGCAACACAATCTCCAAGACCCAACCAACCAAAAATCGCGAGGCGGCAGCTCGGCTCGTGGAGTCGCCAACCCGACCGAAGGCTCGCGACCCCCCTCCTCCTCGTCCTCAGATCTCGCCGCCGGCGGCATGCTCCCCTCCTCCCACGGCGGCCGCGGCCGCCTCCTCCTCGCCCTCGCCGCTCTCCTCTTCGTCGCGCCGCCGCCCGGCGCCTCCGCGTCAGAGTCCGACCACAAGGTGCGTAGCCTAACCCCCCTCGTCACTACCCCCCGGATCTAAAACCTCCCGTCGTCCCCTCGGTTGGATCGCTCGAGCAGCCCCCTTTTTCGGCGCCAGATCTGGACGCCCCTGCGCGCGATCCCGCGCTGGTGGCTTCAGCTCTGGCGCCCTGTTGTTTTAGTTCGTGGTGCAGTTCGGTTGTCTTGAGGTAGTAGCCGATGCGATGCGGGAGTTCTTGGTGTCCAAAAATGGATGAGGTTACTTGAGAACTGCCGTTTGATGCGGGAGCGCAGGAAAATGCTGGGACGGTGGTGATGCCTGATGCTCTGATACTGAAATACTATATAGCTTGGTGTTGAACGGAAGATATTTCGTACGTTTGGGTATAGTAAGGCTAGAGTGTGTGCTTAAGATGCAGGATAGTTTCGGGACTCTCGAGGGGCTTGGCCCCGTCAAAGAAAATAGAGAGTTTCTATTTATCTTTTTGTTGGCTTATAGTAAGGCTGTAGTGTGGCTTTAGATTCAGGGTAGTGTTTCGTTGATAGAAAGGTGCTAACAGTTGGCCTTGTGTTACGTACAAATGTTCTGATAGCTTGTCTTGCATGCACATGTCCGTGCACTTGGTGGTTAAAAATAGCAGGCGATCATATAATAATTGGGCAATCACAGCACAATCTCTTATCAATTTTGTTGCTTGCATCATTTTTTTTTGGTTCCTCTGTTTCCTTGTGATTGATGGAAATTAACCTGATTTAAGTCATTGTGAGAACTTCCAATTAATTTTAGTTAGGATAAAAACTTTAGATGCTTAAGGCTGCAGTTTGATCTAGTTGACTGTTGACCAAAGTTGGAGTTCAAAATATTTGATATTTGGCATCCTAGCTGTGATGCATTCATGCATCTGCCAATGGACTCTGCAATTTGGTAAACGCAACGAAACATTCAGTTGTCCATGCAATTAGGATAATAACATGTTAACATTGGTCTTAATCGCAGGTAATACTGTACTAATAAGTTGCATCATTTGCGATTGTGATTAATGCTTGAGATGAACTAGTTCCCTTTAATCTGTTGAGAGTTTTCTGGTCGCACATTTCATTCTTGGACATGGTGTGGCAAGTTTTGAGTAGAGGTCCATTACCTGCATTTTCATTTTATGGGACACAGTCATCTGGATGACTCGATGTAGTTCTAACTTATATGTGGTGGTCCAGTGTCCTATGCCAGAAAATAGTAGTGGAATCTATTTCAGTGGCATTTGGAGCTACCATGGTTACATAATGTTTGTTGAATGCTTTGAGTAACCGTATTTGATTGCAATGTTCTAAAACCGGCTCAGTAGCCCAATTAACTGTTGTAATGTTAGGTTTGATCATAGTTACCACTTTCCAGATTCATCATAGAACCGGTTTGTGATATGCCACTTTTGTGCCAAGTCATGCTGTGTAGCCTAATGTTGTAATAAATACTTTCGTGTTAATCTTAATATATACTTCATGTTAGTTGGTTCTGCCATTGCAGTCTGTGTTCTATTTTTTGTAATATTAGGGCACATAAATCCTCCATCCTGCAAATTTATGATCTAGATAGGATAACATGGAAATATATGCTCATAGCTCTTGGGATTCCTTTCGATTACATCTAGCAGTGGCGTTATTTGCTATGTATCATGCCATTGACAAATCATTGTGCGAACTAACACATTTTATTTGTCCTGAAGCATTGGATTTGTTTGATCAGAATATCACATATTTTTGTGTTCACTCAATCAAATTTAAAATTGAGCAGTCTTGGGATATCTGATGATAAATAGTGAATTTTGTGGTAGCTGCTCTCTTGGACTACTTTGCACAAAATTTAGGGTGGACCATCACGTTGGTGCCCAACACTGATCACACCATTATGCCACTTGGCTTCTGCATACTACTAAGAACTAACATAGTACTAAGTTACTGACACAACACTAACACATCACTGGTGTAACACTGTTGCGTCACTCACAAATAAATTTATGCTGTCAGCACAGTTGTACTTATATCTTTCCAAACCTTGTCTGTCTGTATGGATGACAAATTTTGTATATCGATGTGGTATTAATGTATTGATACCAAATATTGTTGAAAAATATTGTATGATTTTAATGGATATGCTGCCAAGTTGTTACTTCTGGGGAAATGTTGTGTCATTGCATCTGTATTGTGTCATGCTGGTGCCATGCATCCATGCTGGAGCAACCTAGACTTGGATTTCTGTAGTTGAAGAAACACTAAAAATATCTAGTTTGCACATGGTCTGAAATGTTGACATTTATTTTTCTTGTTTCGCTAAAGGACCAATGGTTCCAAATCTATCAAATACCAAAACATTATTGAGTGGTGATCTTAGTATTGCAGTTGATATCAAACTCCAATGCTTATATGAAAACAAGAAAAATGTTTTTCTAACTAAGCAAATTTTGATGACAGGAGTAATGACTAAGATACCCGAGGACTTCTTTGTTGACTCCGTAATATACCTTATCAATAGCCATGATCAATCCTCCGATCCCATTTCCCAATAAGGAAGTCACTGCAAATTAGTAATGATTTGCAATGCTTTGTGGATTTGCAAAATATGGTTGCTTTACTTACTGTATATAATCTGAAATGTTGTTCTCCTTTGTAAATTAATTATGCTTTCCATCATGCCCTGTGAGCACTTTGTGAGATCAAAAGTTTTAATCTGCTTTTTATGTTTCTCATATGCAGTACAAAGCTGAAGAGTCAGTTAAGCTCTGGGTGAATAAAGTTGGCCCATACAACAATCCTCAAGAAACTTATAACTATTACAGCCTTCCATTTTGTCAACCATCTGAGAACCCTGCACATAAATGGGGTGGTCTTGGAGAGGTCCTGGGTGGAAATGAGCTGATTGATAGTCAGCTTGACATAAAGTTCTTGAGTATGTTGATGTTGTTTCCATACCATCCTTGACTTTATTTACTATTTACTGGAATGTCCATTGGTACGTGTTTCTCCTGTAAATGTGCCTTTTCTTGTCTTACTAATAGTGTAAATGTTGCCTTTGGTTTAGGAAATGAGGAGAAGGGCTTCATTTGTACACTTGAACTAGATACTAAAAAGGTTCAACAATTTGCTGATGCCATTGAAAGCTCATATTGGTTTGAATTTTTCATAGGTATGTTGATCCATATTTTGCTCCAGTAAGTTGCATAGTATTATGATGATTTGGGAAATGTTTCTTGTTTCTGACATTGTATTGTATAAACTGTTTTTGCATTGCTTGCTGTGTTATTCACCTAGATGATCTGCCTCTTTGGGGTATGTTCCTCTCAACTTGGTATTTTCTTTGCTCAAGTTTTTTTAAATCTTTACTACTTTTGTGTAACAATGTAGTTGTCACGTGCTTTGGCAGGCTTTGTTGGGGAGACCGACAAAAACAATGAAAACAAGCATTATCTTTACACACACAAGAACATTCTTGTTAAATACAATGATAACAGGGTATGTATTTTGCATTGATTCAGAGCATTAACATATTAATTTGGACAATATTACATAAGTTGATCTGATGTATCTGATGTAATTTTTTTAGATAATTCATGTTAATCTTACCCAAGAGTCTCCTAAGCTTCTTGAAGCTGGTAAGAAATTGGACATGACATATTCAGTGAAGTGGATGCCAACAGTTGTGTCATTTGCACGTCGTTTCGAAGTATACTTGGACTATCCTTTCTTTGAACACCAGGTAATACTTGTTTATTCCAAAATCCAAAGAGAACCAAATATGCATAGCAAAAAGCTCGCAGCCTTCTTATATTCTGGGAATAATATGTCAATTCTAAAAATAGGGAACATCTTCCATTTGAACTAATCATTGGAAGGTTCTAATTTCTGTTCAAAATTCTCATGTTCAGATTCATTGGTTCTCCATTTTCAATTCTTTCATGATGGTTATTTTCCTCACTGGTTTGGTTTCAATGATATTGATGCGAACACTGAGAAATGATTATGCAAAATATGCTCGTGAAGATGATGATCTGGAGTCACTGGTGAGTATCTGAATTCTGGTGCATATTTTGTTTAATTGTATACTTGAAGGTTGAGCAAATAAGTTCTTTGTTTTCACCCGCTGCCACTCAATCGCTGCCTCAAGTCATGATATTCCTTTGTTAGGAGAGAGATGTTAATGAGGAATCTGGATGGAAGCTTGTCCATGGTGATGTATTCCGTCCTCCTCAAAGTTTGATCTTTCTTTCTGCTGTTGTTGGTATCGGCACTCAGATGGCAGCTCTTATCCTACTTGTGATTGTATTGGCCATTGTTGGCATGCTATACGTTGGGTATGCACAACATCATAACCCCCCCCCCCCCCCCAAACACACGCACAATCCCTTTTGATCTTCTCCTTGCATGCGCAATGCAGAGCTTAAAATATCTGAGTAGCTAAAAAAACTGTAGCATGGTCGTTGAAACACCATATTAATACATGAGAGATGAAAGAAGTGCAGGGAATATTTTGAAATATGAGCAGGACAAGTGTTCATAATACCAGAACCGGTGAGCTTCACACATTGCCGGAAACTGGATGGGAACCTAAAAATGCAAAACCACACTACATGTGAGTACATATACTATCTTAACTCTCCAAAGTGCCTCAAGATTCGTGCAAGTGATGTTGCAATGAAGAGAAGATGAGATGGTGGTTTGAATTTCGAAAGTTTGACCAATCTCGAGGCACATTTGATGGTGGTGATAGTACATGTACAAGTGGAAAAACCATATTCCAGGAACCTTCCAGATCCTGTGTTTGTCCTAGAAAATTTGCGGTAATCAGTTGCAATTATGAAGAATCATTTTGAGATGGCCATAACTCATAATAACTTTGACAAATGCGAATTAGATCAGTGTAAAAATGTCTGGGATTTAATTTCCTTCCTCTGGCTGGTTTGACCAGAAACTGCTGGTAACTGGTCATTTCCACCAGTTTTCTCAGCCCTGGGCAGAAGTAATGTGGCAATGCAGTTTTGTGCCTATATTTTCAAATCCAGATATATAGAATGGTAAAAAAGTTATTTTTGGGTTAAACAACTATAACATATTGTACAATCCACTGTTTCTCCTTTGTCTTCTAGATGCGCTAAAAGAGTTAGAAAAAAAAAGATGTCCTGCTTTTTGCTATGCATATTTGGTATATTATTCCTATTTAGCTTCCTATGCTGCCTTATATTTTGGGTAAACCTTCTATTCTAGCCTTCTGTTGAAATGCACAAATCCTTTTGGTATAGAGAAGTGAATAAATCCTAATGTTAGAACAAAAAAAGCATACATTGTTTGCAAAACAACTTCATTTTTTTAAGCGCGGTGTGGGTTTTCTCATATATTGGAGCATGCAATTGCTACTCTCTAACTTATATGTTATGTAATGTTTGTCAGGCGAGGGGCTATCATCACAACCTTCATTGTGTGCTATGCTCTTACATCTTTTATTTCTGGATATGTTAGTGGTGGCCTTTATTCGAGGAATGGCGGTATGGCTCTGCACTCTTTTTTGCGAGTTGCGCGATTTTGTTTTCTTCTTAGTGTTTATTTGCATAGTCCAATTTTCTTCTCGTTTCTTTCTAGTTTCATCATGTTATTATACTCTTTTTTGAGAAGGTTCTAGAGTTTGTATATTATCATCTAACGAATTTTCCACTTCATGATGTATGGTTTATTGAATGCATTACTTGATTCCATGGCAGGTAAAAACTGGATAAAATCTATGATCCTTACAGCATCCCTCTTTCCATTCTTGTGCTTTGCAATTGGATTTGTACTGAATACAATTGCTATCTTCTACCGATCATTAGCAGCAATACCATTTGGTACAATGGTTGTCATGTTTGTCCTTTGGGCGTTCATCTCTTTTCCACTAGTTCTTTTGGGAACTGTCGTTGGTAGGAACTGGAGTGGTGCTCCTAACAACCCCTGCCGAGTAAAGACTATTCCACGACCTATTCCTGAAAAGAAGTGGTACCTTACACCTTCTGTTATCGCATTGATGGGTGGGTTGCTTCCCTTTGGCAGCATCTTCATTGAGATGTACTTTGTGTTCACATCATTCTGGAACTACAAGGTAAACAAGGAAATCATTGTCAACATTTATGTACTCAATACTAGTGTTTTTTTAAATCATCAACAGCTTGTATAGAAACTTAACAAAGTGTGCATAATTGTTTTTTGATTGACCTCTTGGTTGATTTCTAATACTGTCCATGCTTCATACTAAATTTGTCCATTCACTTATCTGAAGCATCTTGTTGCAATTTTCATTATATGAGCAAGTGATTATGCCAATTTTTTGGGTTCTTGGCAGGTGTATTATGTCTACGGCTTCATGTTACTGGTTTTTGTCATCCTTCTAATAGTTACTATCTGCGTCACAATTGTGGGTACTTATTTCTTGCTGAACGCTGAGAACTATCATTGGCAGTGGACTTCATTTTTCTCTGCTGCATCAACGGCGTTATATGTGTATCTATACTCCATCTACTATTATCATATGAAGACAAAGATGTCAGGCTTTTTCCAGACGAGTTTCTACTTTGGCTACACATTGATGTTCTGTCTTGGTCTAGGCATACTTTGCGGTGAGCTCTCACTTGTACTAAAGATTGTGGAATTGCAATATTTAGAACTATTTTGATGTTTTGACATCTCTTTTGGTGATTCAGGTGCTATTGGCTATCTAGGGTCAACTCTTTTTGTGAGGAGAATCTACAGAAATATCAAATGTGATTAAATTCCAGCTACTTGCCGTTGGCGGCAACAGTAGCAGATCATGTGTGTTATTGCTGTGGAAGCGAGGCCTCGGAAATGGATTAATGCTATATCCTGATTAGTTTTTGGAACTACACAGGAGGCCGTGCTCCCTTTGCTTACTTTATCATACGCCTGATTTTTTTTGCCAACTATTTCTTCCGTGGAGTTGCCCTCATAATGTATACCTGTGGTAGTTCTCGAATTAGTCCAATTTCCTGGTGCATTTAGCTTCCTATCTTTGTGTTTCTTACTTTTTTTTTGTCTTTTTAATCAGAAGTAGGATGTAAGCAGTGAATATCGCATGAGGCATTAGTCCAGTCATTCGGACTTTTCCCTCTTGTGAATTGGGGTGGCATCCATTTCAAGAATGTCAGCTTAACAGTTTGTCATGTACCTCGGGCAAGCTTTGCGATTATATGGTAGCTGAGATCGTTTGCCAATGCACCGCCCTTATTTCTGTGATATTTATTTGTTGACGAATTTCTGTGACGTTAATCTTTCTCCATCTGGGGTTGTGCTGCTCTTGGACCGCATAGTTTAGCATTACGGACAAACAGTTCATTTCTGAAAGAACATGTCGCGCGTGAAGACTTCATGTGAACGTCTGAAATGGTTTTCGCGTGGAGACTTCATCTCCGGTGAGCTTAGCCATCTTTCGTTGTCATCTTTTTGTGTCCCTTTCCATCATGAGCTGAACCCCTAACCACTTCCACTGGTCTTTGTATTTTGATGGACACAATAAATTATACATATATAGTCTTCCACTCCATTTTTTATGAGAAAATCGACGATTTGCCACTCCTGAGACCTCTCATTTAGTATTTATCACTTTTAAATTTTTTCTTGATAATTTGCCACTACTAAGCACTAAAAACCTGAGATTTGCCACTATAGACGTATTCTAGTATTTTTCAAGTTTTTTTGGGCTAAAATTAACCGAAAACTATCTATTTTGCCCTCCACCTAGCTCGGTCTAGCCAGACCCCATTCCCCTGCTCGCCTACTCTACACACAGTTGTAGAATGCAGACCCCATTCGTTCCAGAGTCCCAACCTGACCTCGTTCCTCATGCCATCCTCTCCTCTAACCCTAACCCTACCACGGCAGCGAGCCGGAGTTCGCATCGGCGAGCGGCCAGCCGGAGTGCCCGGTGGCGAGCGGCCAACCGTTTACTCGTCCCTGCGCCGTTCTATGATGTTCCTGTAACAAAGATAAATAATGATCATGCAGAATTGATTTAGAAGACTAGCAAGTCACTAGATGAATGCATATCAGATTGCATGCATTTCTGGCTAAAGAAGTGCTTATGCATTGTTGTGCCTTTCTCTTCATTGCCCATCATCAAAATTCAGAAGCTACAGAAGTGTTTATGCGCCGCCGCCGCCGCCGTCTTGCCCCCTTCGTCGAGCCCAGGGAGGTGCAACTGTAACACCCCGACCCTCCACAGGGTCCAAGATGTTACCACCACCTATTACGGTCTCACAAAACCGCACCACAAACAACGATAATGCACTAGAACTATATTAACATGGGAAAACGTTCTCCAAACAAAAGCAAGCCTTAACTAGAAAGTTTACATAAACTTCTAAATAAAAGATTTACACATGATGCTTAGTGTAGAACTAAGCCATTATCCCATATGTACAGTGCAAAAGGAACTACTCCCATATCCATGCATGTCGTCACTCCGGATCACCCTAAAAAAACAACAAAGCAAGGGTGAGTCCGATGACCCAGCAAGCGCACGATAAAACAGCACATCATTCCTTATCTGTAAACTGTAATCCGGTTCTATGGCTGTAAGCTGTAAATCACGCTTACTGTAAAGTCCCTCTACTGTAAACTATAAACTGTAAATTGGACTCATCAGAATCGTAAATCTCATCTTCGTGGAATGAAAATCGATTCAGCATGTAGTGTAATTTGTAAGTTAAACTTCTATAACTGTGCCACTGTCTGTATCACTCTGTATGCAGAGCATTAAAAATGCAATACATTTGCAAATTGTAAATGTGATAAGTCAAATTTGAAGAATCGTAAAATGCGAAACCGAATCTACTGTAGCTGTAAATGGTAAATCATTATCTGTATCTCTTGTTATACAATGCAGTAAAGTGCAATGCAACTGTAAATCAAATCTCTGTAACTGTATCACTGTCTGTATCTCTGTTCGTGCAATGTAATGAAATGCAATGCACATGTATCTGTAAGCTTATACCGGTATAGCGGAGGGTACACCCGTCGATATCACCCTCTCCTCCATCCCGTGGAGGTGCCTACCTCTGTAGGACTTACTCAAGAGCACTCCGGATTAGTCATACGACTTTCTCATCGACCTGGCTCTTATGCACTTTGCATGATGTAATGCTTTTTAAATGAGACTTTACTCATAAACTGTATTGCTCTATATATGATTAATGCATAACCAGATACAGCATCTCTTGCTTGTTATAAATCATGGCATAGAAACACCAACAACCAATGTTTAACACAATTTATTGGTTTAACATGCACTTGTCTGTTAACCTGGCGGACGGTGCGTGGACTGCACTTGACTCGAACCACCACCTGTGCAAACATTAACCATTTCAATACATCGCTAACGCGGTACAAACACACACGAGCAAATAACATCACTGTTACGCGTAACCCTAGTATCGCCGACCTCCCTCTCACCGGACACAGTTCCGTTGTCCCGGTTTTAAATCGGCATAATACTTTACACGAAAGCGTAAATAGCGAAAAGGGTTTTGAATTGTTACAGAACCCGAATCTTGGATCGAGGCCACGATCACATCGTTCGGGACCAGATCTGATAGTTTTGGCACCGGATCTGACAGATCTGGCACCAGATCGGGCGATTCCCCCCTCTTTTTTTCTTCCCCTTTCTCTTCTTTCCTTTTTCTTTCTCTTTTCTTTCCTCTCTTCCTTTTCTTTCTCCTTTTCCACCCTGCTGGTCCCCTTTTCTTCCTTCTCTTTCTTCCCTTTCCTTTTTCTTCTCCCTTCTCTTTCCTCACGCCTGGCAGCAGCTCCCTCTTCCTTTCTTTTCTTTTTCTCACCCCCTCCTGGCTCCTTTCCTCTCCCACGCCACCGACTCCTCCTTCCCCTTCTCCCCCTCACGTGCGCGGGCTCCTCGCTGCTCTCCTTCCCCTCACCCGGCCCCTCTCCTTTCCTCCACGGCCGCTCCGTTCCCCCTCACCTCCTAGCGCAGTGAAAGCAAAGCGGTGAGCAAGGGGAGCGGCGGCAACTCCCCACAGTAGTAGCAACAGCAGCAAGGGAGAAGGGGCGACGGCGATGCGCGCAAGAACTAGCGGCGGAGCTCGGCCACCGCGAGGGCGTTGGCGACAGCGGCGTACGCGCGAGGAAGGAGGCAGCAGCAACGGCTAGAGAGAGCGCAAGGATAAGCAACGGGGGAGCGAACGGATAAGGACGCGGAGAAAGCAAAAAAAACCGGGTTTGCCTCCTCCCCCTGCTATCTCCCTCCTTTTATATGGGTGGTTGTGAGTTGGGCTGGGCCGGGTATGGGCTAGATCTGGCCCAGGTGTCACAGCAACCGTCGCCGCCTTGTCCCCTTCATCGCGCACAGGATGCCACGCGAGTATGCATCAGGGGTAGATGAGGTCAGGCCGACCAGCTCATGCGCACCTGGGAGCTAGCAGATCGTGCGGGAAGTGGTCTGGTGTGAACCTAGCTAGACAGGGCCAATAGGGAGGCGCACAAGGGGTATTTTATGGTGATTTTTGGCCTAAAAATAAAAAACTAAAATACACCCACAATGGTAAATCTCATGTATTTAGTGGTTAGTAATGGCAAATTATCAAGAAAAAATTTAAAGGTGACGAATACTAAATAAGAGGTGTTAGGAGTGACAAATACTCAATTTCCCCCTTTTTTATATATACCAGAGCCTCCTCTGTACTAGTTCTAATTCTGGACCATCGGCGACGAGGGAAGTTCTAGGCACCGTAAAAAAAAGGATTTATTGATCATATACCCTCCATTTAGATGGAAATTGAGGGTTTACCCTCCTGACCCACGTGTCAATGACTTATGATGACCCTACATATCATTGAGTGGGGAGGGTAAATCCTCAATTTTCCAACTAAGAGGAGGGTATATAATTTAAACCTCCTAAAAAATCTCTAAAACATGGTGAGTTGGTGACAACCAAGTGCACCATGGTGGCGAGATGCCGTGAAACCGCGAAACTGGCTAAAAAAAAGGTGAGCAAGACGAGCGTTAGAGCGAGCCAGTCGCTCCCCGAGAAGCCGGCGGGCGGGCACACAAATAGCGGCTCGAATCACCCGCCAACCACACCGCCTGACCACCACCAAGAGGAGCCGACGCGGGAGCGTCTCCAGTCCGCGCCTGACGACGACGGAGGACCGGAGATGCCGACGACGACGGCCGCGGCGACGGCTTGGGCGCCGTCCACTTCCTCCTCCTCCTCCAAGGTTAGGCCCCCTCTAAATTGTCTTCTGCCTCCCCCTCTTCTTTTGGTAATTTCTTTGGTAACGTGACATCAACCAGGCTGTTCGGTTCTTGGTTGTAATGTGAAGGTGGCAGTTGCGTCGTGGTCGCGTCGGAGCAACCCCTCTCCTGCGCCAAGATCGGCTGCTGCCTCTCGTCGCCGGCGGCTTCAAGGCTCGGCGTTGCAGTTGCAAGGTTTTCTTGTAGATCCAACTAGGACATTGCTATAGGTGATGGCGAATTGTAGTTACATTCATGTAGCGAGCAGTTTATGGCAAGTTTCCATCAACATATGGTTTCTGATTGCTCACATCTGAATTATATGATGCATTGTAGATTTGTAGTTGTGTGTATCTTTTTTTTTCCTTCGAGAGAGAATGTAGTTGTGTGTATGAAACAAGTAATTTGCTGTGCTGGATCATAGTGAGCAAGAGTATAATGCATTCAAATGATTGCGCTCATATGAAATATTCTGAACAATTATGCTGGTCTTTTAGAGGTTAACTGAAGCTCTATCTATCATGTTCTGTTGTAGCAGTTGTTCGAGCTACTGCCAACCTAAATCCAGTGGACGAGCTGCCATTAACCGACGAAAATGTCGAGTCGGTTCTGGATGAAGTGCGCCCGTACCTTTTGGCAGATGGGGGCGATGTAGCCTTGCATGAGATCGACGGGAATGTGGTGAGGCTGAAGCTGCAAGGAGCATGTGGATCGTGCCCGAGCTCGGTAACGACAATGAAGATGGGCATTGAGCGGCGCTTGATGGATAAAATACCGGAGATTATTGCAGTTGAACCTATTGCGAATAAGGAAACTGGGCTTGAGCTGAATGAAGAGAATGTTGCAAAGGTAGGTGTTAACAGGCCTGTTCTTTTTGGCTGCAGCTGATGGCTTTTGGCTGCGGCTGATGGCTTTTTGGCTGTTTGCGACAGAGATTGCGGAAAGAGAGATACTCGCTTGCGAATTTTTGATGATACAGATATTAGTTTTTTAACGTGTACTACAATTAACTTATAGACTCCATTTTAAAAAAATACTCCATTTAAAAATTAGTTACTGTAGCAAAAGTTAAAAGCGCCTTTTAGAAGCCGCAAAGAACAGGCCCTTAATATGGTAGCATGTGGAATAATCGGAGTGTCATGCTGTAAACAGATTAGGTTTGTTTCTGAATTCGTGTGCACTGATTAGATCATTCGCAATACTAGACCTAGTTGGGATGATTAAGGAGATCAATGGGGTCCACACGTGTTGTATTGATATATGGTCGATAGATTGTGGAATCTGGACTGCCAGTTCTAAAATTTGACTTCCTATCTCAAGAAGACATCCAAAGTAATGCGAACATATAAGATCAATTGTACAGTTCTAATTAATAGTGTTAATTTGTCAGCATTAGCCTTTCTTGCACATGTAGAAACAAAAAAGTGCTCCAAAATGAGGTTTTAATATACCTGGCTCTGGTTGTGAGAATTTCTTGCAGCATCAGTTTGTGCTAGACTCCTAATTAGGAATTGTTTATGAACATTTGTTAAACGGTGACTGAAATTTTTTTATCTTTCAGTCACCTAGAGTTGCACTCTCAGTCATCTAAAGTTGCACTCCAAAAAAAATCCCCCCCCCCCAATCCCTCCTCTCCAAAAAATAGGGGCCGTTGGAGGATGCTCATCCAACGGATGAAAAAGTAACTGAGAATGAAGGGAAAAAATAGTCGTCAGTGCAATAGTCTATCCCTTTGTTAAATTATCCTTCCGGTATTGGTTAAGTACTACTGTTGTAGTTCTTTCCTTTTGATGCAACTACATTGTCTGTGTTATCTTCAAGTAAAAATGCATATGAACTATTAATGCATACTATTAATGCAACACCCTTCTTGCCATTGACAGTATTCCCAGTCCAGCTTCTATTGAACATTGATAAGAGGATATGCGATTTGTCAGTTCTACTTTGTAGCAAATTTCTGACTGTTATATGTCGTTGGTTGTCGACATTCCAAGTATATTCCAGTAGAGAAGGTCGAGAAATGTGTCGGAATTGACAAAGCATCTTCTTTTCCTGTACCTGTATGATTTACCAAGTGAAGTCTTCTCCACCATAGTGCCAGTAATTGTCTGAACATTATATACCAGGTACTCGATGAGATCAGGCCATACCTTGCCGGCACAGGAGGTGGTGATCTCGAGTTCTTCGCAATCGACGACCGCATTGTCAGAGTCTGGCTCAGAGGCCCCGCCGCTGGTGTGATGACTGTTCGAGTAGCCCTAACTCAGAAGCTCCGAGAGAAGATCCCATCCATTGCAGCAGTCCAGCTATTGTCGTAAAAGTGTAAACAGTCGTATGTCAGCTCCTGACGAGCAGGGCAACAGCAATTGCCTGTGAAAAAGGATGTAAATGTGTGAATTGATCACCTCTGTATCTGCACCCTCAATTTAGGGCTGTTCAGCTGTAGTCAGCAGTCAGATATGTGCGTATGCATACAAAATGTTTGTACGGGTGTTCATGCTAGATATATAACAAAGTTTTGGTCTCTTCATCTTGGAAAGAAAAGGGGAAAGGTGTATATGTCTGGTCGAATAGTATACTTGTCTGAAGTCTAACCAAGCTTCCTGTTTTTCCCTCTCAATCGTGCAATTCTGAAAAGAAACGAGGAGTTGTGCGATTCTGTAGATGTGAATAATATCATATCATTCCTTCGTTTTTCTCCGTGGTCCAAAGGTCGTGAGTTCTAACCAAGAACTAGCACAGCTAATAGCTGCAGTGACCGAAAAATGGCGACACAGAACGATTACAGCGCAGTGGCAGAGGATACGAATCCATGCAAGTGCGATCGTCAGATACTCGAAACTAGCTCGCTCTGGTAGTCTGAAGAATTGCTGGTTCAGGCTGCCGCGGCTATCTGAACTGAAAACAAATGCGCAATGTAAAGCATGAACGAGAAATTTACAGCTTTCTGCCGTGATAATCATCTGTGGCACTCTCGTTAGGTGGATCACGGACAGAAACGAAGCAAACCAATATGAATGTCGCACGAACCGGATCGAGATCCCAACCAGCCAGGAAGGACATGAGCAAAGAAGCATGCATAGAGACTGTTCATACCACATTCGACTATTTTTAGCATAAAATTAGTCAGATTTTAGAACAACGCTTTAGATTTAGAATACTAATATTTTATCCAACACCCTAGATTCGAATCACTAACATATATTTTTGGAAGAGTTGTATGAAGGATCTGTTGAACAAAGAGCCACATTTAAAAAATCTGACTAATTTTACCTTAAAGAACTGACTAATTTTACTTTAAAAAAACAGTCGAGTATTGTTTAGCAATTCCAGCATTAAAATTCTCAAATCACCCTGCCAGAATGGCAAGAAACAAACGGCGCTGGTTCCATATCATTACATGGAATTACATCGCGAGAAAGAAAACGGCATCAAACGAGGCGAGAACATCCATCTGTGGAGGATCTCGCGGCCTCACATCTGGATCGGATCCAAACAAGAGAGAGGGAGAACGAGAACTCATGAACCCAAGAACTGGAACTGTTAATCTAGGCGGAGGAGGAGACGGACGGGAGGAACTGGGAGACGACGAGGTAGGAGAGGAACCCGGCGAAGGCGAGCAGGAAGGCGTAGTCCACCGCCACGAACAGCGCGGTGGATCCGTGGCCCCTCTTGCTCCTCTTCCCTGACTCCCCCGCCGCCGCGCCTGCTCCGGTGCTGCGCGTCCTGGCCGCCTCCATCCTTCTCTCCTCCTCCGGCGATGCGATGCGAGGGAATCAGAGAAAGGTGTTGCTGCTTCCTGATGCGATGGGCTCTCTCATGGGACGGCAACGGTGGTGCCTACCTATTTCTAGGTCGATAATTCGTTCACCAAATCTTGAAAAATGAGTTTCCCTTAAACCAGTTGGCGCCTGTGGCCTAATGGATAAGGCGTCTGACTTCTAATCAGACGATTGTGGGTTCGAGTCCCACCAGGCGTGAGATTATTTTGTTTTTTCTTCTTCCTTCCTCTCCTTTTCTGTTCTGTACATTCCAGCGCAATTTCTCTCTCAAAAAGAAAAAAAAGAAAGCAATTTCCTCTCTCCAGCATATACTAATTTTCCGCAATGCACTTCTACAACATTTAGGAAATTTCACTGTACACTTCTTTGAAATGCACGGATGGGATGTAGGAAAAACGTAGGATTGACTTTCTATTCTTTTGATTTTATAGGAATTTTGAAGGGAAAAAAAAAGAATCCCCTCACACCTCTATAAAAATTCTTGTGTTTTTTTTGTGCAACTGATCAAAACAGCCATTCTTGTAGTTTTTCGGTGCTTTCTAATCTTATGTTTTGTATATGTATTTATATCATATTCGAGTGTTTTTTCATTCATGCGTTTTAAAGGAACCCTTAATGTTACGCATGAGACTTCTGTCTTTAACTCATTCAACAAATATAATTGGGTTTTTTTAGTTCACTTCGGTATAACCGATCTAATCAGCTAGTGATTCAGCATCAATACAAATCCTGGTAAAAAAAGAATACATGCGCTCAACGTTCAATGGTAAGGAGTGAAGGAGTCTCGTTACAGGGGCGTTCAGAATAGCGATGATCTATGATTTTTTTAATTATAGTTAGTTTATTTTTTTTACTGTAGTTGAGTTGATCTATTTGGTATAATTAAATTTAAAAAAAATAAAAAATAAAAAATATGTTAGCTTATCACAGATAATACAAAGAAATATAGAAAAAAATAAAAAAATAAATAGAAAAAACAAAAAATAGAATAGTAAAAAAAAGCCGACGTCAGAAGCTGGCTTATAAGCGCTTTTGAGCGCTGTATAAAGCTGGAGCAATCGTATCCACATTTTTATAAAAAACCACAACTCATATTTGCAGTACACAAGGGATCGAGTAGGTAGAGCTTATAGCTAAGTTGCAATGTGTTGCTTCATTTCTTCGAGACTTGTGTTATATATTCGAGTCAATTGATTAGTTGGTCAGCATATTGTTGGCAGGACGAACTTAAAAAGTATTGCAACGTGATGCACTCCCTTCACAGTTATATTATTTTCTTTAATGCATTGTCAGTGCATGCTCCCTCTTGTAGGTTTTCTTATGCCCTGATGGTTTCGACTTTTTTTGATTTTAGCTTTTAGTTTGAGTTTTTTTTCACTATTCACTACACTATCCACTTATCGTTTCGGTTTTTTTCGGTCTCAGCTTTTTTTCACTATTCACTACACTATCCACTAATTCAGCTACAGTAAAAAAAGCCAGATACAGTGAAATTTCAGCCAGAAGCTATCGCTAAAATGATCACCACCTTAACTCAGCTACAGTAAAAAAAATCAACTATAGTAAAATTTCAGCCAAAAGCTAGAAACCATCGCTAAAACGATTAACTATAAACTCCCTAACCCCCTGTAGAAATATAGAAATATATACCGTCGGGCTTCGGCCCGACGTCCACCGCCGGCGTCGACGCCAGCCATCTCACGGCCATCGTCACAGGTTCCTTAATTATTCCATCACCCTCATCTCGGCTACGTACTACGTCTTCCATCAATTCTTCACCTTTTTCTTTCATTCCAAAACATGCAAAAATTGGTGTATAAGAAGCACTTAAGTATTTTTTTAGGTTTAGGAGCACTTAAAATTTTTGGGCATTAGATTTTCATCCAACACTTCACATTTGAAGTACTCATATATTTTGCAGAGGGATATGGAATGATCCGTTAGATGAAGATTCAACATCTCAAAATCTAAGTGCTCCTAATCATAAAAAACAATCAAATACTCCTTAGCACCTTCTAAATTTTTATATAGGAAAAAATAGCTAGGGTTCTAGGACAGAGGGATGCAAAGGTGATCATGGCGGCAAGAACACTGGAGAGTGGCTTGAGTGTAAAGGAGAGCCTCATGCTCGCCAACCAAGAGGTCGTTCGATTAGGCTAAAATTTAATGGTTTACGGTTAAAATTGTACTGTAGCTGATTAAACTTATACTGTACCTAACGGTGGCTTATTTGACATAATTAATTTAAAAAAATCTAAAAATAAAAAATATGTTAGTCTATCACATATAATGCAAACGAATATGAAAAAACACCGGTAAAAAAGCTCAAAAATACTAAAAGTTAGAAAAAAACTATAAATAATAAAAATAATAAATTAAAAAGTAGAAGTCTAAGACAAAATAAACGGAACCAGAATCCCAAGCTCGAAGCTTCATGGCGATGGATCTGAGCTCCCTCGACTCGGTTCACTGCTTCCCAGGCCCGGGCCCATGGGCGTGCAAGTGGTGCAACCGTACAGGCCCCTTCCGCTTCGTATTCTCAACGTGTGTGACGCTTCCGCTTCGTATTCTCGGCTGATGTCGTCTCGTTCTTGTCGCTGGAACACCTGGATGCTGGCCATGCTCTGGGGCTCTGGGCGCTGCAGTACAAGGCAGCCCCTTCGTATTCATGTTGTTGCCTTGTTGGTAGAAATTTTTCTTTGGTTGAGCAGTCGCAGTTTGGATTGCGATTAAGCCATTAGGGTGGATTTCTTTGAGACTCATGCATGTGAAATAATCTCTCCAGCTCATTGGATGGATGCCACTGATCGAGTTGAAGCGAATCGCCCAGAAGGATGGAGTAGATGCCCGGATCGTTGGCAAGATCGAGGCCTACCAGCCCTCTCTGCTCCGTCAAGGATCGCAGCGTGAAGTCATACCTGCGTTCTACAATGACACAAGAAAGATTTAATAGTTTTGCTACGATAGCACTTGAGAGTGGATTGCTGGAGAAGATTAATTATAAGCATATTATTGAAAATTTTATTTCAAAGAACACTAAGAGAATGATGTTATTCAAGTAAAGATTATGCAAACCAAGAGTTCAAAAGATACTATTCTTGATATATCGTATTTGCTTTGCAATACATATATTATTTTGGCTATATTTGATACTTTGGTTTAGACTTTATTTAGAGTTTTATATAGGACCTTCAAATTTCACAGCACAGCCCTGCTGCTTCCACGATCCTTCGTGTCGTCTCACGAGCACCTCAACATTCTCGTGTACGCTCCACTACTAACTAGTATATACTCGCAGAAGTGTTTGAAATGATGGCGATAGTTAGTACAGTATGTTGCTGTTGGTATATTGGTAACTATACAAGAACTAACATGGTGCGATTTATCACGCTTTCTTGCAGAAATAATGCAGGGATAACACTGTACCTTTCCAGATGTCAAAAGACGGCATTGAGCTGCAGTTTGCCACAAATGTATGCTGTGCACGCAGAAGTTTGACTAACACATATACATATATAAGTGGATCTTGATAAAATTTTTATAGAACTTCCTTTGGAGTATGTTATAATCATTATTAAAGTATACTTAAAAGGATAAGTAGATATAACAATATCACTTAAATGATATGTAAGAAATGGGAGTACGTACTCTCAGGAGTATAAAATCATTATGTATATGTATAACAAGTGTTTCATACACCATGGTGGATAGGTGCCCAAATTAATACTAGTTGATGTGCTTTGAGATTCATGATGTTTAATGTAGGTATCTTTACATACCAAAAAGTGTATTTGAGATGTCAAACTCCGAAAATAAATAAATCCAATTTCAAATTAACTAGTTTGAGCTAGTTTTATAGTGTATAATCGCTCTAGTTGCATTAAATTCAAAAGTAGTTTAAATTAGTTTGAAATGAGTTTAAAACTCATTTGACAGAAATATATCAATGGTATATAACATTTCATACCCAATTCATATCGGTTGTGTATTGAACGGTTCATGGTATGGGTGTCTAGGTGTGTACATAGAAAAATAGCTTCATACTCTTAGGAATACACACTCTTACTTTTTATATACTGCTTAAATAATATTGTTATATATTTTTATTATTTTAAGTATATTTTAATAATGATCGTTAGATACTTAGTTTCATCAAAATCCATTCTGACCAGTCTGGAACGCAGCAACTGTTTCATATGCAAATTTTGGTTCCAATCAGCCCCTTGGTTTCTGAGACCTTGGGAAACCAAAAAGAAAAAGTTATACTGGGCGAAGTGTTGTTAAAGGACAAGGAATAAGTATAGCTAAAGCATTTTTGATGATTCTTTAAAAAATAACGCAATTTAATGGGGGTCTCAAGTCATGGAAATCTGATGGCATTTCAGGCGGAAAGTTGCAATTTTCAGACTTCTGCATCGAGACAATTTTGTTTCATGAGAAGCATTTAGATAAGACTATTTTAATATTTTTTTTGTTGAAGTTTGTTCGATTGACTTTCGGCGCATAAGGTGTTTATCTTGATTTAATTAGAGAAATTTATTGCATTTTTTGACTACCAGAGAGAATTTGATTCAAGGTAGAGATTGCTGAAGTTGATCTGAATTTATATCGTATCCGTGTAGAACAGTGATGAGGACAAGGCCCTAGTGGTTACAACCACACGAGCTCGCAGTTGGGATCTACCAAAAGGGAAGTCAACCAACATGTCAAGACCATGTCGACGTCTTCCCCAACTCTTCCTTATGGTCACCACGTCACTTTTGGATTAATTCAAGCAAGAGTTCAAGTGGGATACTTTTTGGAATCCAATTCGGCCTCTAAATCAGTTCGAATTCAGCATGACAAGGCCAACTTCAAACAAGCATAACTTTCACATACGGAGTCTGTTTGAGGTCTATGAGTGCTTGATGGAAAGCTTTTCTCGTCCTCTTTCCAACGGATCCGACCTTGCCTGCAAATTTCATCTGTAGCGTCTGCAATCGTCAAAAGAACACTCTACATTACCTATTTGGGCCAAATTGGGCCTTGTAACGCATGGGCCAAAGAGGAAGGTGCTACCCCCACAATTTATGGGCGTACTACTGTTCATGTGAACAGTAAATTTGTATCACCTCTTGTTTTCTTAGTTTTGTGTGGCTTCCACTCTCCTATTTAAGGAGGCCGCACCACTCTAGTTTTCTTGGATTTCGTTTATATTTAGTATACCTGTGTTGCAACTTGTATCTTCAGTTGTGTCAGATGACCACCTGTTAAGATCCTTATTCGAAATCCCACCAAATTCAAGTATTTCAATCCTATTTACAATTTGAGATTGCTTTTTATCTTATTCTTGCGTGTTCTTCGATTACATGCAGGAATAGACCTTCGTGGTCAGGTCAACCGCGTTCTTAGCATGGTTGATATCGACTCAGAGTGTGGTTTAGCGATTGCTTGGCGTTCTGGTCGTGACCGGTTAGTAGCCGCATCGTCAAAGTCGTTCTCCTCGAAATCGAAGTTATCATCCTATCGGAAGATCGGGACCCCGTCGCCTCATCAAGTGATATCAGAGCTTCAGTTGACCGGTAGGATTTCTTGTATCCCTTGTTAGTAGATTGATTTTTTTTCATGTCCTATAGTCCAGAAAATTTGCCCTACAAAAAGAGTATATTTCCTGTGTCCAAACCCCGTTGTGCCTTTCAATTTGTTAGTTTCGGTTTGCTAAATTGAGTTTGTGTCCGTTTTTGCTTTGTCTTGTTGCTGGTCATATTCTTGGTCCCATAAAACTCCACAAAAAAATCCCCACGTCTAAAACCATCAAGAACTCATCAAACCCTAATTCCTATTTTCGGCCAGAAGACTCCATCTTGTGCAGCAGCCACCAAAAATGCAATAACTTTTGATTCCGAAATCTTTTTTGAGTGAAACCACCGCCATTAGATCCGTAACTTTCATATATAACTGCTTCTAAAATTTTGCTTCATTCCATAAAGGCAGTTAAAAGATATCTGCGGTGCAAGTGGATCCAAATTTTTGGATTGAATCTGTTACAGTCTGCACTTGTGATTTTTGTGCGATTTTATCTGTCGGTTTCTAGAATATGGTCCCAAAGAAAAGTTGTAGAAAACGCCGTCAGAAACAAAAAAAGAATCATCAAAAATAGGCAAGCGGCGAAAAGTTCGGCCAAAATACCGATATCTTGTCCAAAGTGGATGAAATCGCCATTTTCAGATTTGGATCAATCCTTGTGCTTTTCAATTCCACATTGCATTCTATTAGATTATCTTGTGTTCATCACTCCTATACATTGCTACACACTTGTTTTGGCCTTTTCCTATCCTTGTTTGATCAGCAACATAGGATAAGTGCTAGATACTGAACTATAATTCAGTGCTGTGCAATTTTGAAATTAAGCGATTGTTCTCCATTGCTACATATCTAGCCTTCCAAGCTACACCTTTTACTAACCGAACAGATCACGTCGAACCGGCCCTTGCAATCGCTATACACATCACGTGAGTCAAGTTATCACGAAACAGCCACCGGTTACACCACCTGTTTTGCATTGGTAAGAACTTGTAAGAACTTGGTAAGAATTTGAGAGATATGTGAGTTGTCAAGCTCCACCTCCTAGTAGTTTATAGAGACTTACATAATTATCGTGTATTTCCTTATTTTCTACTAACTATGACAGGTTCAAGATCACATTCTACTCGATGTGCACTATTTCCTCCAAACTTTTCGTCGAACAAGGATGATGTTATCGAAGAGAACAACTACATCAGCTACACTAAAGTTGATTACTCCGATCGTCGTCGACTCCCGCAAAATCAACGAGGTATGTGTAGGTTACAAAGAGAGGTGCGTGATGATGATGCAATAGCAAATGTCAAGTATGTTTTTCCATCATTTCTTTGGTAATTTTGATCCTAATGCCTATATTGGTCGGGAGATAGCATTAGATAAAGAATTTGAATATTATGATTGGTCTGATAGGCAAAAGATTAGCGCTGCCACTAGTGTTTTTATTGATGATGCAATACTTTGATGGAAGTCTCTTGGTAGACATGGGAAAGTACCACAAACTTGGAATGCATTGAAAAGTCTTTTGCGAGATGATTTTGTTCCTAAATATCATGCTGATTATTTGCTAGCTAGATTGCAATGTTTAAAGCAACAAAGCAGAACTGTAAGGGAATACTATCATGAATTAAAGACTAAGCTTGTTACGTTGTGGTTTAATGGAACATACTAAAGCTACAGAGAATAGATTCTTAAGTGGGCTTAATAAAGAAATTCAGGACATTCTTATTCACAAAGAATATAATTCTCTCACTCATTTGTTTGTACTTGCTTGTAAGGTTGAAAATCAGATTGAGGAGAAATTGAGAATGCTTAATGACAAGAAACATGAGAACAAACCCTTGTTTGTGCCTTTTCACGACTAACAATTTGCGGGAAGTTGAGAACTATGCTGAAGAGAAGAGAGTTGATATTGAAGACAAAGAGTTGAATGTTCAACCGCAGGTGCTGTTGAAAGCAAGAGATGAGGAGATAATCATGGTGGAAGATGAAGTGCTTGCTGTCTCGTTGCTTCATCATAAAGATTTGATACCTACAACACTTACATCAATCGAGGCGATCAATAAAGGTAATAACTATGGTGCTGAAATTAAATATGAAAAGGTGAGTAATTGTGAAAATTTATATGATCAATTGAAAATTCCATGTTATGAAATGTCTTTGCTCAATTTACATAATGTGGAATTGATTACTCATAAGGAAGTTCTTCCTAGAATATCTCTTGAAGATTCTTTATACTATCATATTCGAAAATCTTAGAGAGCTATCTAGTGTGATTAAGAATCTTGCTGAAATTTCATGTTTAAAATCATTAGCAAGTACTCGTGCCTACACATATAAGTTCAATTTGATTGGAGATTATTGTGTAGACAATCAATTTCATGTATATCGAATATGCATAACTTGTGACCACATGGATGAATTGAAGCTTGTTATTTTGAATAACAATTCTGGTGTGCTGAATCTTATTCATTATGATAGAAAAATAAAAATTAGTGACAATTCAAATCTTATATGTTCATCTTTTATTGAACCATCTAGCATTGACAATCTGAATAATGAAGTTGATGGATGCAAAAACTTACAAATCTTTTCACCTTGGCTGAACCATCTAGATGAATGTGCCATTGCTCAATTAAAATCTGAATACTTGGATGAATTTTGTTTGATTCCAAAAGTTGTAGCTTTGCCCATATTTCCTACCGATGCAAGTTTACAACCTCAGAAATTTGAATTGCATAAATGCATCATTTACATTTGCAAAACAAGTTGCAATAATTACTGTGTGAAAAATTTTGGTTTGTTCATTAACTCCCGGGTTACGAATACAATGAGCTTTTATAATCGCTGTTGTTGTATAACATTAATTATGCAACAACGAATGATTGTTAAAATGGATGACATATACATATACCATGCATACACCTTGGCTCCTTTGTTACCCTATTTTCAGCGTATAAAAAGCCGAGGACGGCTTTGTTTTCAAGAAGGGGAGGATGATGAGGACAAGGCCCCAGTGGTTACAACCATACGAGCTCGCAGTTGGGATCTACCAAAAGGGAAGCCAACCAACATGTCAAGACCATGTCGACGTCTTCCCCAACTCTTCCTTATGGTCACCACGTCACTTTTGGATCAATTCAAGCAAGAGTTCAAGTGGAATACTTTTTGGAATCCAATTCGGCCTCCAAATCAGTTCGGATTCAGCATGACAAGGTCAACTTCAAATAAGCATAACTTTCACATACGGAGTCCGTTTGAGGTCTATGAGTACTTGATGGAAAGCTTTTCTCGTCCTCTTTCCAACGGATCCGACCTTGCCTGCAAATTTCATCTGTAGCGCCCACAATCGTCAAAAGAACTCTCTATATTACCTATTTAGGCCAAATTGGACCTTGTAACGCATGGGCCAAAGAGGAAGGTGCTACCCCCACAATTTATGGGCGTGCTACTGTTCACATGAACAGTAAATTTGTACCACCTCTTGTTTTCTTAGTTTTGTGTGGCTTCCACTCCCCTATTTAAGGAGGCCGCACCCCTCTAGTTTTCTTGGATTTCGTTTATGTTTAGTTTGCATGTGTTGCAACTTGTATCTTCAGTTGTGTCAGACGACCACCTGTTAAGATCCTTATTCGAAATCCCACCAAATTCAAGTATTTCAATCCTATTTGCAATTTGAGATTGTGCTTTATCTTGTTCTTGCGTGTTCTTCGGTTGCATGCAGGAATAGACCTTCGTGGTCAGGTCAACCGCGTTCTTGGCATGGTTGATATCGACTCAGAGTGTGGTTTAGCGATTGCTTGGCGTTCTGGACTGGTCGCGGACCGGTTAGTAGCCGCATCGTCAAAGTCGTTCTTCTCGAAATCGAAGTTATCATCCTATCGGAAGATCGGGACACCGTCGCCTCATCAAACAGTGCATCGCTTCATACCAGATGTCGCATGACTAGTGTTAGGGCCATGTGCAGGCTGTATCAGATATGGTATCAACCTCGGTTTACTCTCCGTGTGGAACTCGTTTCCCTCGCCTTATATATGTACCCCAGTAGTTCATAGGAAAAGCAAGAGCCTAATTGTAATATCTCCTCATTATAGTAATTTACCTTCATGCATCCGTGTTTTTTCCGCAATGGCTTTTCACGTTAAATATGTTTCTCTGTTCTCTTGATCGATTATTTTTCTCACGCGCTTTATAACAACCGGATGCAAAGTTTGAAAGGTCAAATGTCCGATTTCATAGTTCGAGGTGCTAGATGCACTTTCAAACAAAGTTTAGGTGGTTATGACTTTTCAATTCTGACTGTTTGCAAGAGATAATATGGAGAGAGACACTCGCGTACGATTTTAGTTGATATAGTTGAATTCGGTATAACATCTATTATCATTTGAAAACTAGTTGTTGTAACATATAAGCATGGGTGGAGTCGAAATTAGGTATGGGGGCATCACTGATCTGAACTCTGTGGCTTCATAGCTCGACGCCCAAGCGTAACATACATGTATAGAGAACATACATGGATAGTGAAGATAGTGGTGTGTGGATTAGTAATCGTAGCTAATATGCACAAGTAGTTAAGTAGATGATGAAACACTCTGGAAATACAATCATGTGAAGGTTAACACATTGAGGATCTCAAAGCTGCCGAAGCATAAAAGGATAATTGATCAATTCAGAGTAAAAATAAGAGCATGATGTATTGATAGAGTGGTGAATTTCCATGGCAAAGAAAACGAAATACAGCCACCTCAAATGGAGAATTGAGCGATTGATTATAGTTTTCAAGGACGTATCCCAAAAAACATACTAGCCATGCGAGAAGACAATGTAGCATACCAAATTGTAGTCCAAAGCACCCACCAAAACCAAAAGCGTATGCTTAGAAGCAACGACTAATCGAATCTAACCCCAAACCAAATAAAATTACCTCCTCGCACCTATTGGAATCATCGAGTTAATCCAACTCTAGTTCACATCAAGCATTCAAGCTCCTAGCATCTAAGCATGCATCGCACAATTTGCACAACCGAACATAATAGTTCGCCGTGCCTGCACTGCGGCACCTTGAAGTCAGCGGCGAGCCCTCTATCTCGTGCGGCGACGATGCTGCGACCCCCGCCATTGCCGATGCCCGCGCTTCTTCGACACTCCCTCTACTGCGAACCCCTACAAAACCAACTTGTCGTAGCACCGCACCTCCTCGACCATTTCGGGCACACGCGACGAACAAGCAAGCATGCACTCGTCGAAGCGCGGAGCGGCGGTGGCGGGCGGAGTGGCGCGGCAGCAACAGCGGCGGGCAGGCAGCGGGCGGGAGATGGAGGGCGTGGAGGGGAAGGGGAGGGCCGGGAGGCGAAGAGGGCGGCGACGCCGCGGGGAGGCGGGAGGAGGCGGGAGGGGCGGCGGGGAGGAGGAGGAGGCGCGGGCGGGGAGGGGGGGAGGGCGGCGCAGGCGAGGGAGGCGAGGCGGCCGGGAGGGAGGAGGCGGCGGGGCGGGGGCCGGGAGAGGGAGGAGGAGGGGAGAGGGAGGAGGCGGCGGCGGGGGGGAGGCGGCGGGGCCGGGAGAGGAGGCGGGAGGCGGCGGTGTGGGAGGGGGAGGAGGAGGGCGGCGGGGGGAGGGGGAGGAGGTGGGAGGCGGCGGCGGCGGGAGGGCGACGGGGGGCGGCGGGGCCGGGAGAGGGAGGAGGGGGGCGGCGGGGGAGAGCAAGGGGAGGAGGAGGAGGAGGGGCGTGGGGAGGGCGCGGATCTGAAGAGGAAGGAGCCGAGGAGGGGGTGCGAGCCTGAGGTTGGGGGGTGCCAGGCCCCCCTGGCCCCCCTCTCTTCGCCCCTGCATATAAGACAAACAAAAGCCCTACCAAATCCCGTCTATATGAATGCACATTCTAGTTTTATACAAATCATTTTGCTTGTACTGCTGGTGGGGCTTTGTACGGTTACGCGATCATGGCTTTGTACGGTTATACAAATCCCAAGCTCGAAGCTTCAGGTCATGGCGATGGATCTGAGCTCCCTCGACTCGGTTCACTGCTTCCGCGATCCTTCGTGTCGTCTCACGAGCACCTCAACATTCTCGTGTACGCTCCACTACTAACTAGTATATACTCGCAGAAGTGTTTGAAATGATGGCGATAGTTTGTACAGTATGTTGCTGTTGGTATATTGGTAACTATACAAGAACTAAGATGATGCGATTTATCACGATTTCTTGCAGAAATAATGCAGGGATAACACTGTACCTTTCCAGATGTCAAAAGACGGCATTGAGCTGCAGTTTGCCACAAATGTATGCTGTGCACGCAGAAGTTTGACTAACACATATACATATATAAGTGGATCTTGATAAAATTTTTATAGAACTTCTTTTAGAGTATGTTATAATCCTTATTAAAGTATACTTAAAAAGATAAGTAGGTATAACAATATCATTTAAGCGATATTTAAGAAGTAGAAGTACGTACACTAAAGAGTATAGAATCATTATATATGTGTATGACAAGTGTTTCATACACCATGGTGGATAGGTGCCCAAATTAATACTCGTTGATGTGCTTTGAAATTCATGACGTTTGATATAAGTATCTTTACATACCAAAAGTGTATTTGAGATGTCAAACTTTGAAAATAAATAATTTCAATTTCAATTTAACTAGTTTGAGCTAGTTTCATAGTGTATAATCGCTCTAGTTGCATTAAATTCAAAAGTAGTTCAAATTAGTTTGAAATGAGTTTAAAACCTATTTAACATAAATATATCAATGGTATATTACATTTCATACCCAAATTTCATATCGATGGTGTATTGAACGGTTCATGGTATGGGTGTCTACGTGTGTGTATATAGAAAAATGACTTCATACTCTTAGGAATACATACTCTCATTTTTTATATACCACTTAAATAATATTATTTTACTTTTTTATTGTTTTGAGTATATTCTAATAATAATTTTTAGATACTCAGTTTCATCAAAATCCATTTTGACCAGTCCGGAACGCAGCAACCGTTTCTTATGAAAATTTTGGTTCCAATCAGGCCCTCGGTTTCTGAGACCTTGGGAAACCAAAAAGAAAAGGTTATACTGGGCGAAGTGTCGGGGGCATTCGGAATAGCGATGACTTTTGATTTTTACTGAAAAAACACTGTAGCTGGTTTATTTTTTTACTGTAGCTGAGTTGGTTATTGAGTATAATTAAATATAAAAAATATAAAAATAAAAATAGCACGTTAATCTAGAGCGGATGATGCAAATGAATACGAGAAAAAAAACAAAAAAACAAATTTTTTTACTATAGCACTCTGATTGCACACTCTGATGTTTGAGATAAAAGGCCATCGCTAGCGATGGCCAAAAGCCAACTGGCGGGCGAAATGATGATTCTTTAAAAAATAACGCAATTTAATGGGGATCTCAAGTCATGGAAATCGATGGCATTTCAGTGGAAGGTTGCAATTTTAAGCTACGCATCGTGACAATTTTGTTTTATGAGAAGCATTTAGATAAGATTATTCTAATCGTTTTTGTTGAAATTTCTCCAATTGATTTTTGGCGCATAAGGTGTTTATCTGATTTAATAAGAGGAGTTTATTGCGTTTTTGACTCTGGAGAGAATTCGACTCAAGGTAGAAATTATTGAAGTGGATCCGAATTTGTATTGTGTCAGTGTAGAACATCGCATCGTTTTATACGGATGTGGCATGACTAATGTCATGGCCATGTGCAGTCAGACGATATGGTATCAACTTTGTAGCAACCGACTACGATTCGGTTTACTCTCAGTGTGGGACTCGTTTCCCTCACCTTATATATGTACCCTAATAGTTCATAGGAAAAGCAAAAACCCATTGTAATTTCTCCTCATTATAGTGATTTATCTTCGTGCATCCGTGGTTTTTCGCAATAGCTTTTCACGTTAAATATGTATCTCTGTTCTCTTGATAAATTATTTTTGTCACGTGTTTTATAACAACAGGATGCAAAGTTTGAAAGATCAAATGTCCGGTTTCATAGTTCGAGGTGTTGGATGCACTTTCAAACAAAGTTTAGGTGGTTATGACTTTTTAATTCTAGCTATTCACAAGAGACAATATGAAGAGAGACACTGCATATAATTTTAGTTAATACAATTGAATTCGATACAATATCTATTATCGATTTGAAAGCTAGTTACTATAGTATATAAGACAAAAACAAAAGCCCTACCAAACCCATATGAATGCACATTCTAGTTTTCTACAAATCAGTTTGCTTGTACTGCTGGTGGGGATGTGTACGGTTACGCGATCTAGGCCGTTTGTTTCGGAATGAACGCGACCGATTGAACGGACGGCAACCCTTGTAGTTAGGTTGGAAATGCAGTGCTTAGCTACCAACGTGGCCTCTCCTCCAAAGACCAAAACCCTCGATCGAGAGGAACCGCTCCCAAAACATTACCACCCCGGGCGCGAAACCGAGTAGCCCGCCACTCGTCCCCGCCTGCGCCCGCGACCATCTCCTCGGCGGCTGCGAAGGAGGACAGGCAGATGGCGCCGCTCGTGCCGGCGTCGCAGCCATGGGTGGAGAAATAGTAAGCGGCAAACCTCACCCCATCTTTTTCACGGTTTGCAAAGAAGCCCTCGTGGTTTGCTCTAATTGTGCCTGCTCCTCTTCCTGGCGTCGTAGCCGGCCGAGGCAGGTGAAGGACGTGGCGCACCAGGAGGAGGTGGTCCGGGTGCTCACCACCACCCTCCAGACTGCCGACGTCAGCTCTAACCCTAACCCCGCTTCCCTTCCTCTCCATGTTTTTTTGGGTTCAGGGAACCCCCTAGGAGGTTTCTTATTTGCTGTTTGGTCCCTCGCAGCTGCCGCACATGCTGTTCTACGGCCCTCCTGGAACGGGGAAGACCACCACCGCCCTCGCCATCGCCTACCAGCTGTTCGGGTACTCCCTTGCTGGCCATTGATTCCCTTGTTTTTTGTGCTTGTTGTTTGGTTCGGTTAGTATCGATGATACGAAATGATAGAATCTTGGTGAGGTGCGATAATCGCCAATGTAATGGGAGCGTTAGATTTGCCATTGAGATGATTAACCTTAATTTCATAACGTTACGCTGTGAAATTCCAAGAGAATGGCAAGGATGTGGAGTTTATGTAGGAGGTTGGACAATTTTGTAAGGATGGACCATCAAAATGTTGGGGTGTTTGATTTGTTTGTCAAAGATTGGCATGCCTGTTTTGTAGAATTTCAAGAATTGTGCGGATGTTCTGAAAGTTGAAGCAATTAATTGGAGGACATGGTTGATTCCTAGTCCTAGATATGCCAATACTCATCAGCATGATGTTTTATGTTTTGCTATTGGACCAATTAGTTGAATGGTAGCATGGTCAAATTGTAATTCAAGTTCAAAATTTGGATTTTTGATAGGTTAAGGATATAGATACTCCCTCCATTTCAAAATAGTTGCCAACTATTCTACGAATACACACTAAGGACAAGGAGGCACAAAATCTAAGCAAAAGTTAATGGAATTGGATCATCCTTATCCGGTTATCCTTATTAAATTATGTATTTCAACCACTCTAACATCTTTGACATCATTAATAATAGGGATAGAGGACGGAAAAACTGCAACTAAACTCTTGATTCTTTCAATGTCCAGCTATTTTGAAATGATGAATTCCAATAAACTAGACAACTATTGCTGGGATAATTGTTTGGTTCTAGTATCTTTCCAATAAACTAGACATTCAATACCAGGCTTGAAATGGAAGAACGGAAGGAGTGTTTTTAAAAAGGTTTTCTTCTTTTGCTGGGATAAGTAGTTGGTTCCAGTACCTTTTTGCAAGCCTTTGGATAATTAATATTAGAATATATTCAATGTATTGTATGCCATACCTCATATCGTACTTTTTATGCTCTGACACCGTTTGATCTACAAACCCCCGGGGGGGGGGCATATTTAAAGAAGTGGAGTTTTCGTGTGATATGACACAAAAATAACAAGTAGTAGCAAAGTTGCAATTCTTTTTCAACTTACAAAGAGCAAATTTGGCCCTTTTGTCAATTTTATGCATACGGTGGTTACTTTCCTATATTCATTCGTGAAAGCTCAGTAACCATGATCTAATAAATAAGAAACAACATTAGAAGAATTTTTTTACTTACAAACTATGCAAGACTAGTCTCAATAAGTTCAAGACTTCAGGGACTTACTTCAGTTTTGGTGTCCTCTTTGGATGATGCAGTCCAGAACTCTACAAGTCAAGAGTTCTAGAACTTAATGCTAGTGATGATCGTGGAATTAACGTGGTGAGGACCAAAATCAAGGACTTTGCTGCTGTTGCTGTTGGTTCTGCACGCAAAGGGTAAGTTCATCAAAATTAGGGACTTTTTCATTATTCATCTATAGTTAAATTCTTGACTAGTTTTGTCTTTGCAATGGCCTTCCAGTGGTTATCCCTGCCCACCATACAAGATTATTATACTAGATGAAGCAGATTCGATGACGGAAGATGCCCAGGTACATCACCTCATGCAGCACTCTTCTATCCTTGTTGCTGCAGAACTTATCCAGTAATTATGAGTTATGCTCTTTTGTATTTGTCTGCAGAATGCTTTGAGGCGTACTACGGAGACTTACTCCAAAGTGACAAGATTCTTTTTTATATGCAATTATATCAGCAGGTATGTTATCGATCTTTTCTTATAACTTTTTCCTGTGTCACATTATTTATTTAATTTATGATCCTAATGTGCATACAGGATAATAGAGCCACTTGCATCAAGATGTGCAAAGTTTAGGTTCAAGCCTCTTTCAGAAGATGTGATGAGCAACCGCATTTTGCATATATGCAATGAAGAAGGGCTCAGTCTTGATGATCAGGTAGCTTACTGTGTTCACTTCAAAATGTATATCTACATCAAGTATATTCTCAGGTCAATTGTTGCCGCAAACTCATTAGTTCATTGTTGACTTATATTGAGTGGTTTTTGTATTTTCCCTATTAGGCATTGCCCACACTAAGTGCCATCTCTCAAGGTGATCTTCGTCGTGCTATAACCTACCTTCAGGTCTGATGGTTTCCTGAGTTTTTCCTCTGCATTATGCTATGGTTAATTTATCTTAATTCCATATACCTTTTATTTTGTTGCAGAGTGCAGCTCGCTTATTTGGATCTTCTATATCTTCCACTGACTTGATTAGTGTTTCAGGGGTACATTATCACAAACTTTTCTTTCCTTCTTTGCAAATGGATAACGTACATATGTTATATTACAGATTTTGCTACTTCCTGCATTTGCAACATATTGTTCTACTTGGTGATTGATGTTTTACAAAATCTTGCTTGCTTGATGATGTCCTCTTGAACTCAGTAAAGTGGATCTTGCATCAGTCTTTACTGAGGTCCTGCACACAAACACAGAGTGACCAAAATATTTAGTTGTAAAGGAAATTCACTATGTGTTTTGGCTTGGAAAATCATCTCATGCTGTGATAAATTTTACCACACAAGGAGTTGGTGATTTGAACAAATAGTTTAGAGAACTGTTTATTTTTCCTAGGAGGTCAAACTATTTTGTTCATTAAGTTGGCCCTTCCTGTGTCAGGCTATCCCTGAAGATGTTGTTAAGTCACTGCTTGCGGCTTGCAAATCTGGTGAATTTGATGTAGCAAACAAGGAAGTTAGCAATATTATTGCAGATGGATATCCAGTTTCACAGCTGATCTCACAGGTCATATATATTTGCTTTGTGTCTAGATGTCATACTGTAGTTACCTGTTGCTTTCATCTTATCAGTACCCCTAACTGATGTACTTTATGCAGTTTCTAGATGTGATTGTTAATGCGGATGATATTCCAGACGAGCAGAAGGCGAGAATATGTAAAAGCTTGGGAAGCAGATAAGGTTTGTCTTACTGTTGTTTTTGTTTTATACTTTTAGTAGATGCTAGTTCCACTGTATGGTTAACTGGGATCGTAGTCTAACAACAATTTCTTGTTTCATCCTTGTTATCATGAGTTGCATGTTTCCAAAGGGAAACCTAGAACATTGGAAAAATATACCATAGAGGATTATGATGGAGGACAGCTAACCTTTCTGTTTTTCTGTTTCTGAGATGTTCTGCATGGGTATTTCAGCAATAGTGATAACGTTTTCATTTACAGACAGTTGAACAATTCCATCATTTTTATGTGGTGTGACATTAAAACCATACACTAACGATAATAATAGCTCCAACGTATTGGACCTCCCATTCCATTTTTCTCACTATCCTTTTGTTTTTGGAATTTGCAGTGCTTGGTTGATGGGGCAGACGAGTATTTACAGCTTTTGGATGTGGCCAGCGAGACTATTCGTGCTCTTTTTAACATGCCTCAAGGGCTGGTCTTCTAAGAGAAGATCATGGAAAGAAATGGTGATGTTGATGACCACCGTCTGCCAGCTCTGGCAAAGATATCTTCTGTCTCCTTCCCAAGTTCTGGAGAAGGCTAACACCACTCTCAACATACTGTTGTGCCGGCTACTGAATTCATATGGTGGTTACCAACTGAATTGTGCCTGAGTATGTCCATTATGACAAGAACGGTTTCAATTTATCATCTTGTATATCGTAGTTCCTTTCTCTTGCTCTTTGTTGATGCCTTGATGGCAGCTAGACTATTCGTGCTCCATAGTACACTCGTTTTTGATGCGTTCTTTTGTGTGGGAGCATTGCCGTCAATTTGTAATATGGTTTTTGCGCAAAAATCAGCTTTGCAATGGCACAGTTTATAACAAAGTTAAAAGTAATATGATGCTTAAGTCATAGGTTTGGTGATAAATAGGAGCAATGGCAGGCGCGTTATTACCCTAGCGGTTTGAATCCCAGCGGAGTCCATATGATCTGCACCCAGAAGAACATGACCTGCTATCTTTTGTGTTTTTGTAAAATAAATGCATATTTAAATGGATGGAAAATCCTGTTTCCGGTGCGCGCGCGCGTGCTGTCTCCCGCACGGTTTGCACAGCCGTCTGATGGCGAGGGAAGCAAACTGGTGGCATCTGTGCTTGCCACGTGGAATATGATGGGGCTGCGCGGCTGTTTGTGTCATGTCCGAACATGCCCATGCTGCGTGAAGATAATGACGGATGGACATATGTAATTATGTATGGGTAGGCTGAATCATATGATTATCTTCACAATGGAGGGGACTCGATGTATCAGCAGCATCTGATAGATCTATCCACTGGTCATGCCGGATTTGCATGGTACAGATCTGATCCAGACATGATTCATTTAGGCACGATAAATAAATGAGTCGTGTCGTACCGGCTTACGGACTAAGAACTGGCCCAGGTACGACCTATGATCATGCCATGCTGGCACGGGCACTGTTAGGCCTTAACGGATTGTGCCGGTACGGTTGGCTCGTTTAGCTGGGAAAAGGAGAAAAAAATTAAAACATTAAAGAAAAATTAAGGGAAAATGGTAGGAAATTGTAAGAATTACAGAAAAATTACAAAAATTACAGAATATTGTAGACATTGTTAATCATCAAGATAATTATTGTCAATTTAAATTATATTGCATGACTACCTCGTTAAAAACTTTACCAAGTAAAAAACTCAATTTGAGAAAACATTAGTAAAGAAAAAAGAGTACAATCTATAAAGCTCACTAGTGACTACATCTGAAGGAAAAATATTGAAAATCCTATTCATTACTATCTAGATACAAATTATCAAAAAATTCTTGTAAGTCTGTATTCTCTGCAGTATGTTGGAGTTTTCATTCAGCTTGTCCTAGTCTTTGACGGCCAGAAGGATTTCGATCATCTCGTTCAAAAGATTTGTTCGTTACTTCTCGATTATTCTTTCAGATAGACTAAAGGCTGACTCCGAGGAGACTGTAGAGATAGGAGCAATCAATATATCCCGTACTAATATATATAGTAGTAGATATGTTACTTTCTGTGTTTGCCATCATGAGATGATGTTTAACTCTTATTTGAAACTGACGCTATCACAGTTGAGATAGTTTGATAGGTCTCTGGTGCTTTGTCGCCTTACTCCTCATGACTGATGTGTACCTGCACGAGAATCTTTAGAGGAAGAACAAAAAATCTTGCTCCAATGTATAGTCTCCACAGAGGTGTTAGGCGCTACATAGGGTCTTTCCAAACGTACAGACCCAAACTTATTTTCGTATTTCTCGTATACCTCATATAATTTATCCTTAACTATTCTATAGTATGTACAATAATCTAAACCAGTAGCATCACTTAAAAATTATAATACATTTATAAATCCTTGGAGTTTGGCCCTAGAATCTAAAATAAAGACGAATGCATATAAAATAGGAATTTTTCTCTAATATTTTAAAAACTTAGATTTCATGACAACTACAGTATCCCATAGTACATGATCATTTTCAAAAGCTTTTAGGTGAGTGACAATTTTAAGAATGTTATGAACAATTAGAGAAGAGGTTGGGTAGTATACTCCATAAAAATAAAGTGTAGCTTTATGAAAAAAATTCTAAAAAAATATTTTTTTTCACCAACAACCCAATCGTACTCAGTAAGTTCGGGGTCTCTAACTTATATTCTACTAGAAGAGCTACGAGATTGATGAACTTGTGTGTAAAGAAAAATAGATAATATGCTCTTATATGGCAATATATGTTTAAACATAAGGTAAATAAAGTTTCATCTAACAAGTGTGTCTAAGCCAAATTTTCTAGGGTAGACATTCATTGCTACGCAAAAGCTCTTATATGCATCTATTCATTGGTTAGAACAATTAATATATGAAATTGCATTCCTAAAAGAATCAATACAAGCAATTAATGTTTTTAAACTAGATTTAACAATAAGATTAATAATATAACAAGCACAACGTTGATGCAGTAAAAAAAGATTGTGCATAAGTATTAAATAAATGAGTAAGAATTTTCATAGCCTTAGTGTTTGCAGGTGCATTATCTAAAGTTATAGAAAAAATTTTATCTGTGAGGCCAAAATCTTTTACAACTTTAATAATACTTTCTGCAATATTTTCAGCATTATGTAAAATTTTAATTAATTTAAATCCTATAATTCTTTTTCTATTACCCAGTCATCATTAATATAATGAGCAAAAACACTAATATAATCCTCGCTAGCCCTACCACTCTATATGTTTGATGTCAAAACAATAGAGAATGTACAAGTATGAAATATTTCTTTTAATTTTTCACGACAATTGTTATAATATTTAATGAAATCTCTAGTTGTGATTTACCTACATATAACACTAAATTGAGGGTTATGAATAGTCATAATATATTTTTAAAAAGTATCAGACTCACCAAAATTTAAAGTTAAATCTTGATAAACAATTAATCTACAAAGGGATTCCTGGGTTACCTTCGAGTTGTACTCCCAAGTACATACCAAACCATCGGGTTTATATTGCAGCTGCATTTGGCGCATTTGTATTCCTTGCCTTCTTTTGCAGTTTGCCGCATGCCGTTGCAAGTGACTCGTCTCACCTGAAGATTTTGCAGACAATTCATTACCATAAATTTTACAAACAACATACCTCATCGAATTTCTATCATCGTCGGTCCTGAACTTCTTATCGAAATTGTTCCAGACTCCTAATGTAGTAGCTCTTGTTCTTTTTGCACTCGTGTTCTGGTTTGTGGATGCACTCGTTAAGCCAGCAGAAAATGGATCAATTAGACTCTGCGTCGCCGGGTCGGCCGCTTCTTCTGGCTTTTATAGTTAGTTGTGGATGTGGACCGTAGATGGATATCCTTCTTGAAAGGATTGCATATCCTCTGCCGTGAGGCCGAATTCAGAGAGTTAAAAATCGTAGTTCTCCATTGAATCAACTGCAAATTGAAATAGTAAAGTATAATTAATTTACTATTGAATCAACAAATAATAGCAAAAAATTAAAATATAGCAGCACTATTATCTCTTCTGTAGCTCTCCAAAATTCTTCGAAGTTTTTTGAATTTTCTGAATTTCACACAAATTTCTCACTAATTTTGTCAAATTTACGCAAACACTACCAAAATTTTCACAGCTAAACATAGAGATAAGAGTTTGGTTGAGGTGTAGAGAATGGAGGCCGGATGCCCCTATTTATAGGAAAAAATTTCATATTTTTTTTCAAAATTTTTGGGTATTTTTTTTGAATGTTTTTACACTCCAACAATCAGAAAAGGGTAAAAAAACGGCTATTTTTCATCGAGCTGGCCCTGGTCGTGTCGGCACGACCTGTTTATGCCCGTTGACATCGTGCCGGCACAACCCATGACTATTATCGGGCCATGTTGTGCTGGTCCGATATACCGCTCGCTTGGTGTAGACACGATACGGTCCACCAGTAGCGGGCCGCAGGTCAGCATGCTAAAGCCCGGCCATTGGCCACCTCTAGCGTCTGATTCCTTCTGAAAGCTTGTCTTTCTTTATCTCCCAAAGCATCTTCTTGAGTTCTGTCTTGTGTTCCTCTTGTTTATGCTGTTCAACAATTAGAGCTAGGGTTTCTCACTTTGGTGGTGTAGTCCATGGGTAGTAGAGGGTGCAGAGCAGTGGGAGGTGGCGGCGATGGGGATCGGTGCTTCTTGGCGAGCGTTGGCAGATTCACGCAAGTAAGTTGTGAATTTTTTTTGGAGTTGGGATGGGGTCTGTGGTGAATTTATTGGGGGAGTTTCGTGGATTCGTTGTGGTTTTGCTTTGTGCGAATGGCCTGGACACTCGAGGATTCAAGCTGAGAGGTACAGAGTTGAGGGTGGAAGGTGGCGACAGTAGGGATTAGTGCATTGCATTGGCCAGTGACGGATTCACGTAGGTGGTGGATTTTTGTTGAATTTTTAGTGGGAATTTTGCGGATTTGGGGGTTTATTGCTCGCGCAAATAGCTTGGTCATTTTGGGGATTGAAGCGCACGTGTACAGAGTTGGGGGAAGGTGCTAGTGGTGGGGATCAGGTAGCGGTGACGGAGGCACGCAATCAAGCGGCAGATTGAGGTCAATGTAGGGTTTGATGTGATCAACTGATTGGATTTCCCCCAAATCCAGCAGCAGTGGCTAGATAGTCTAAGTTAATTTCCCCTTTTTCTGTAAATTCTTTTATCTCTTTTCTTCATTGTAAATTTCCCCTAAATCCCTTTTTGAATGTCTTTATTCTGATTGGTTGGTAGCATTTTTTTAATATATCTGAACTAATCCTAGAGCTGGGAATCCTCATAATCACGAAGTGCAGCATTCAAAATTTGCTAGTGGTACATATGGTGTTTATCCTAATTTGCTTTGTGATACTAATATAAACTGCTTGTCAATAAAGAATAGACTGCTTTGTCAAAACTATAACATAGGCTGCTTGTCATACACAAATTATTAGTGTCATACATTTGAGAAAAAAAAAATCTCAATATCAGCCCTAAGTATCATAATTTTCTTTGGTACTATTTCAACGTTTGTCTTTCTCTTTTGGTTTTGTTCATAGCGTTCTATATTTTCGAACCACATGTGTGATGTGCCAACATATTTCTAGTGTTGAATGGTCAAGTTTTTTAGTGGATTTTTATGTTGCACAACTAAACATCATTTTGATAGACCATGCGGAGAGCAAGTTATGATAGTATAATAGGTAGCTTAACTAGGTCAATTAGAGCAAAAGTTGCATAATATTGCTTTTTTATCAAACCAGAACTGACACATATAATCATAAAAAATTAAAATTCTGGATATCAGGCTAAGTATTCTAATTTATTGTTCACCTAATAAATTATATATAATAAGCAATCTGTTATAATAATTTGTGTATGATAAGCAATCCGATATAGTTTTGACAAGCAATCTAATATCTATTGAAAAATAGTTTTTATCAACATCACAAGCAAATTATGATAAGCACCATCTGTGCCATCACCATTTTTAAATTACTATATACTAGCGATACATACTATGTTGACAAGCAATTTATACTATATTGAAAAGGAATTTTTATTGGTATCACAAAAAAATTATGATAAGCGCTATCTGTGCCCCTACCATTTTTCAATTACTATATACTACATATACATGCTATGCTGACAAGCAATTTATACTATATTGAAAAGCAGTTTTTATCAGCATCACAAGCAAATTATGATAAACACCATCTGTGCTAGTATGCTACTACCATTTTTCAATTACTATATACTACATTCTAGAAAACAAAATTACTATATACTAGAAATACATGCTAAGCTCACAAACAATTTATACCATGCTGAAAAAGCTGTTCATGTTAGTATCGCAGGCAAAATAAGATCAACACCACTAACATGTGTCACTACTCACTAGCAGTTCAATTTAGTATGAATTAGCGATCTTTTGATATGTTGACAAGCAGTATATGCTACATCGACAAGCAATCTAGGGTATATTAACAGTTAATTACTTTTTTTCACGTTTGTAGGCTGTACAGGAGCTTTAGATCACAAAGTGTGAATCGATTCTGGGGGAGGTATGATAGTGATACAGAGCCCAATGAGTATATTGATCATGTGGGGGCAAATTCATGTGTAGGGATCTTTTCTTCATTCTCTCTTTTTGCGATCACTTGTCAGAATCATACATACATTATAGGTTATGTGCATGCATCTAGGTTGTTGGTTATTTTTGTGCATTATATTTCGCTTTTCCAATTTTTTTGTTCTAACTCTTTTATCATCTGCAAA
Source organism: Melocanna baccifera (assembly GCA_036346265.1). Lineage (NCBI taxonomy): Eukaryota > Viridiplantae > Streptophyta > Magnoliopsida > Poales > Poaceae > Melocanna > Melocanna baccifera. The sequence continues at coordinate 2,182,941 of CM070710.1, forward strand.
GATTACACAAATTGCTTGTAATAGAGGTTGAGACAGTACTAAAGGGATTTTGCCCATTCCTTCATCCCCTTCATGCAGGTGAAAGGGAAGCGGCAAGGAACCATGAAGAAGCAATAATCTAGTGTTCTGTGTCCTCTCCATCGACTAGCTGGAAACATAGGGCCTGTTTTTTTTTACTACGGCTGATGGCTTTTGGCTGCGGCTGATGACTTTTTGGCTGTTTGTGACAGAGATTGCGGAAAGAGAGATATTCGCTTGCGATTTTTGATGGTACAGATATTAGTTTTTTAACGTGTACTACAATTAACTTGTAGACCTCATCTTAAAAAATACTCCGTTTAAAAGTTAATTACTGTAGCAAAAGTCAAAAACGACTTTTAGAAACCGCAAAAAACAGGGTCATATCTTGGTTTTTGCAAAGAGTGTGTCGAGGGGTGGAGCAGATGGCTGTGCTGAGAAAACATAGTGATCATCACAAAGTGAAATGAGGGAGGAGGGCGCAGCGGCGTATTTTTTTTCCATTTCTGCACAGGTTGGGTGACGTGAATCGAGCACAGCACACGTCAAAAAGAAACGGCATGGGGTCCATAACTTTTTGTCGTGTAGCCGAATTTGGGTGTCCGTGCAGGCTCCTGATCTGATGCACGGGCGGAGTGTAGTCGCATCCATAACCCCTGTTAGGCCATCTCCAGCAATGTAAGACTCCTTGTCGCTAGCGACAAAAAAAAAAGAGAGGGGATGGGGTGAATCTCACATAAAAATGTATACTTTCGTCTTTTGATGTGGAGTTACGCCAAGAAATCACCAGATACATAACATTTTAGCAATAAATCTATGAGTTGAGTATGTGCACTTACTGTTGCTCGTAAGTGTAGGAAAAAGAACTGGCCAATTGTTCTAAAAGTAAACAAGTAGATAAGACCTATTCGTATTGGTTTTATAAAAAAGATCACACAACAAAATTAAATTACTTTTACCCTCTCTACTAGCCGCCCATCGTAAATTCTCACTCACAAGGATGAATTGGTAGTTCTTTTTAACTTTTAATTTATAGTTTTCTTTAAACAAATAAATGCGGCTTTTCTGTCGTCATTTTGAAACAGTTTATTCGGACAGTTTTTTTTGAAGTGTCTTATTAGTTTATCTGTATTCGATTTATTGCTCGTGTTAAAAGTAACAACCATAAATTATAATTATAAGTTATAGTAAAAAAATTACCCTTATATGACAGGATGTGCTACGTAGTACAAAATTAAAAAAAAAGAGAACAAGTGAAAAAAGGAAAGAAATTCGAAACCGAAAGCTCAAAGCCGCGTCCTCACTCCCCCACGCACGTGCCTCGCCCTCCCTCACTCGCGGGCACACTCCAATCCAAGCTCCCACCACCACCGCCGCGCCGGCGCCGGCGCCGATGCCTCGCAAGGCCTCCTCCTCAGGTACGTGCCTCGATCCTTCGTACCTCTCAATTCCCCAAGTGAGCCCCCTTTCCTGCACTGACTCTGCCTCCCAAAAACCCTAACTCCCTCCCAGATGCGCGGCTCAAGTGGCGGAAGCGGAAGCGCACCCTGAACCCGTCCCCCTCGAAGAAGTCCGCCGCGGCCGACCACTCCGACGATTCCGACTCCGCCGCGGCCGCCGCCGCGACCGACGACGACGACGCGCTCCACGCGTCCGCCAACGGGGGCGGAACCCTAGGCGGAGGCGGCGGCGATGACTACCCCGTACTCGACTTCCGCGAGGTCGATCCCGTGTCCACCTTCCCCGCCGCCACTGGCCGCGCTGTCAGCCGGCTCCATCCCTCGGTACTCGCCGTTGTCGCCGCCGAGCGCTCCACGGCTGGTGCCAGTTGCGCCACGGCTTCCCCCGCCCCCGCGCTCGAGAACATTTCGCACGGGCAGCTACAGGTGCTGTCGGCCATGCTCCCCGACCACCCGTCCCTGTCCAACGACCCTGACAAGCCGTCATCATATGTCTGCACCACGCCTCCACTCATGGAGGGCCGAGGCGTGCCCAAGCAGTTCCATGGCAAATTACTTGTCGTGCCCAGGCACTCAGGTTTGTTTTTGTCGCACATAAAATGCTTACTAATGGTTTATACTGGTTGAACAAAATGTAATTTTAAGTGCTTGGCGATGTGGGTTGATTTGTAATTTGTAGATTGGTTCTCGCCAATGACGGTGCACAGGTTGGAGAGGCAGGTGGTGCCGCATTTCTTCTCAGGGAAATCCCCAGGGTACACACTAGAGAAGTACATAATGTTAAGAAATACGGTGATTGTGAAGTATTTGGAGCGCCCTGCCAAGAGACTTGCATTTGCTGAGTGCCAGGGGCTTGTCACGAGCACAGCTGAATTGTATGACCTGAGCAGGATAGTTAGGTTCTTGGACACATGGGGGATCATTAATTACCTTGCAGCTGGATCTGTGCACCGGGGTCTGAGGATGGCAGCATCACTAATCAGGGAGGAGCCAACAGGGGAGCTGCAGCTGCTGTCTGCGCCATTGAAATCAATTGATGGTTTGATTTTGTTTGATCGGCCAAAATGCAGTGTCCGATCAGAGGATATTGCTTCTGTGGCATCAACTTCATCTGCTCAGGAGGCAGCAAATGATGATGCTGGTTTTGCAGATTTGGATGAAAAAATTTGGGAGCGCTTGTCAGAGAATTTTTGCAGTTACTGCTCACAACCTTTGCCCAGCTTGCACTACGAGTCGCAAAAGGAGGTGTGCATTTATTACTACCATGCAGATATTTTTCATTCTTTATATTTGAGAAACCCTTTCGCCACATCTTTAGGACAGTTGATTATGCAATGTTCTTCACATTTATACTTCATCATTTCCTTTTGTAGAATGATACTATATTGTTGATTATGTTGCATTCAAATTTTAGCATTGGTTTTCCACGACTGACCATATGAGAAGGAACTGATTAAGACAATGATATGCTATGCTTGAGGAGATGTTCAATATTTGCTATGACCTGATTGTGACCTATTGCTGAAATGCCAATCATCTCACAATCTTCAGAGTCTACAATGTTATAATCAAACATCAATTATAGTTTAATTCTGATGGTGAGATAGTTATCCTGATGTTCTTTTGGCTAAGGAATTTTCAGGGGGGAAAGGCTTGGATCTCACGCTACATAATGTTCTATGAACTTGTAATACGTTTTTTGTGCATAGCAATGATATTTCAACTTTTAAGCTCATTGGTAATTTCAAGTATCAAAAACTCATAAAATTGACGTGATGATTTGGTTAAAAAATGTGTTATTCTGATACCAGTCTATGCAAATTACCAACGGAAATGGTTTGTAATGTGACAATTATTAACTTCATTTTATTCTAGTATAAAACACATCTCTAAATATGTATTGGATTGCTAATGATAACATATGTATCTGTCCCTGCTGTGATTCACAGTCACAAATAGGCATGTGCCCACTACCTGCTCGTCGCAATCACACACTACTCTTCTGCACGGTACCCGCAGGCCTGTAGTCAGTTTGGCTCTTAGCTGGTGTTGTTAATTAATGTGCACTAGCTCTAAGTAGCTCACGCAGCACTTGTTGCTATTCATTTCCTGCCCCTAGCAACTCTGCAGGCCATCCCAAATAGTCATGCTAAACTTCTTTGCTTTACTTTGAGCAATAAGATGTAGCCTTTAAGCACCGACTCCTATTTGTCTGAAAATTGAAATGTAACACAGTGCTAAGTTTGCACAGGTTCTAAGTTGGTGTGAAGCTCTGAACCTAGAAACTATCCCATCCCACTGGCAGGCTACTTTTGGTAAATGGCTATGTTTAGAGTTTACATATTGGAAATGGAGTTTTATGTCCTGTCAAACAGAGACTAAGCATGCATCAGGACTCATTGGATTAATCCATCAATTGTGCTGTGACAAAGTTAATGATTTTCAAGTATATGCCTCAGTAGTATCTGCACAGCAGAGTGTATGTTTAAACACACAGTTTATTACATCTAAATTAGGTGTGCTAGGCTGCTAGCACTTATCAATTCTGGAAGTCCCTATCTGTAACTTGGTAGTATATCAGTTTAGAACACATATATCGAATATCTATCTATTTGTGCTGTGTAACCTTCTGTATAACATGTTCTAAGATGTACCATTTGATTGTTGTTAACAACTTACCAAGTGATATGAATTGACTGGGTATTTTAATTTCAATGCACTTCTCTTTAACAATCATTGCCCTGTAGATATGTTTAGTTTTGGCATGTCATGTTTTAAGAATGATATCTATGTTATTGCAGTATTTTTTCTGTTCAGGTTGATGTTCATGAATATCTATAATTATCTAGCATCATTGCAATTTTATTCTGCTTTATTTTGTAAACTCCCTCTTTTTGAGAGAAGCTTGTAAAGGTGCTAATAAGCTTACTGATTGAGCAGGCAGACATTTCTCTTTGCTCGGATTGCTTCCACGATGCGAGATTTGTTACTGGGCACTCAAGCTTAGATTTTCAGAGAGTAGATGGGAAGAAAGATGGATCCGACAATGACGGGGACAGCTGGACTGATCAGGAAACTTTACTATTGTTGGAGAGCATAGAAAAGTACAATGATAACTGGAATGATATTGCAGAGCATGTCGGAACAAAGTCAAAGGCGCAATGTATTCACCATTTTATTCGTCTTCCGGTGGAAGATGGTTTGTTAGAGAGCATTGAAATACCAGAAGTATCTGTTTCATCGAGAGTGCAAAGCAATGGAATTTTGCATTCAAATTCCAATGGCAATACTTCAGGTGTCTTCACTATTTGCTCTATTGACAAGCTTCTCATTTTTTTACAAATTCAGTTTTGATGGTTACACAATGCTTCCGCCTTCTCCATTTTGTAACTGTGAATTATTTGCCTCAGGAAGCTTTCCTCAAAGTAGCCAACCTGGACACCAGCTTCCATTCATTAATTCCGCTAACCCGGTCATGTCACTGGTGAGTGATTACACTTCTCAATTCAATTTTAGGTGCCAAAATGTCTGAATGGTTTTGCTTATAGTTATCTTCACTGCTTTATTGCCGATTTTTAGTGATGTAAATAGTAAATACATCTGTACTGCAAATTTCAAATTTCTTTAACTGAAATATTTGTGAATCAAAGCCCATGCTATCTTTAAGACAAGTCATTTGTGAATTTTGAAAATTGAGTTGCAACTACAGTAGTTGCCAACCATGCGCTGGCACTGCTAATCTAGACTTCAATGCTGTAGTACTGTAGAACTTTACTCAATGCATTCATAGATAGCTCATTGCAGTTTATTTGACTGATCAAGCGTAGAAAGCTGTTGAACAACATAAAAATCTGGGTTTGAAGGCCATAGAATGCGTTTTCACTTTTTTGTCAGCACAAATAGCTTATTGCCATTGATTGAATTCTCAAACTCAAAAACACCTGATTGAGGATACTGGAGGTACATCGTATAGACAATCCCAGTGTTTGGTAGAAATCCATGTACAATTGATGGGGAAATATCTAGTGCATAACCAAAATTCAGTGTTAACATGATAACTCCCAACACGAGCCGTTGGATGAGATTTAGAAGCATCACATCTAGGTGAACCTGAGGAGCAGATAGGTGGATTATTTTGTGCATAATCTCATAAATCGTGGATCACAGTGCTATTTTCTTGCAAGTCTGCAAATGCAGTTTTGTGTGTTATACATCTGTTCAGGCTGTTGTAGATCCCTATTCTGACCACACTGTTCACAAACGTTTTCGCAGGTTGCATTTTTGGCCTCTGCAGTAGGACCAAGAGTCGCAGCATCCTGTGCAAATGCAGCGTTATCTGTTTTGACAAGAGATGATACCAGGTGAGTCGCCTATGTGCTGAACAAGGGATGTCCGGTGATGTGATTAATGAACATTTATCAATATTGATTATATAATTGGAAATGCAAGTGTTTAATTTTGGATGTTGAATCGTTGATACTTGCTTTATTTTAGTTTTTTTTCGTTCTCACCTTGCTGGAGTTATCTTTTAACATGATCTTTTTCACTGTATTAAGGATGTGTTCAGAAGGCAATGATGTTATGGGTCACGCTGCTCGTCCAAACTACGGTAGCTGCTTTATTCCCCAAATCAGTAATTCCGTTTGTTGTATAATCTTATCTGTTCAAGAAATTACTGTAAATAATCATATTCCAAAACAGATGCCTCATCATCCGTCTCTCCGGAAAGTGTCAAACATGCTGCATTGTGTGGCTTGTCAGCAGCGGCAACAAAGTGTAAACTTTTTGCGGATCAGGAGGAGCGTGAAATTCAGAGACTAACTGCCACCATCATAAATCATCAGGTTCGTTGGAATGCAAAAGTTCAACATGATGCAATTTTGTTATGATGGTGTTGGTAATCTAGTTAGCTTCATTTTTTTTGTGGCATAGTTTTGCATCTACTGTGCGCAGCTGTTGTGTCAGATCTTGCATGTGATGACTTGAAGATGGAAGCTTTGAAACCGGATTCTGAATTGTAGTAGCTGTAGCTCCAGAAGAACCTTTTGCTATTTTTTATAACACTTCAGATCACAACTGTCCTTGACATAGTTTCCTGGTCTGGCCTTTTGATGATCATAGTTCAAAATTTATACTGTCATTTCAGATAAATGAAACAAAGACAGAGAAAAGCAAGAGGTTTTGAGCATAAAAGACTAAAAGAGAGCCATAAACCATTCGAGGGGAAAAAGAACACCGGGTCCCTTTTGGAAGGTTTGGGTTTTTGCTTATTGGAGCTGAGTTTTCACAAGTCTTGCTGATTCTGGGTAGTTTTGAGGGTGGTTGAAGAAAACAACTTGTTCTGTTATAATATTTGAAATGACTTGACAGAAACTTCATAATTCAGGGTTACGCCCAGTTTTTACTAAAATCCAGCCGCCAGGAGGATCCAGTCATGTTCGATGTAGGTTTTGGTTTTGAAACCTTGATCAGCCTGGAACTCGTGTAAACCACCCATAAATTGGAACTGATGGTCCTCTAGGAACTGGCTGGTTCTAAATGTGTTGTGAAGAGTCGTTTGGTCCCCATACTTTTATATTGACCTTTTTGAAATTTATACTCGTAATGCTGGGCGGATTAAAAAAAAATGATGATCTAACTTTAAGTTCGTCGTTACCATGGTCCTGTGACAAACTAGGCGATATTTAATGTTACTTTTTATTACTCTCACTCTCATTGTCTGCCATAACACCCATCTGCAGCTAAAGAGATTGGAGTTGAAGTTGAAGCAATTTGCTGAGGTTGAAACCTTACTTTTGAAGGAGAGCGAGCAGGTTGAGAGGTTCAGGCAGGGGCTGTCAGCTCAGCGTGTCCGGATGATGTCAGCCCGGTTAGCTTCCACCGGCGGCGGCGGCGGCAGCGGCAGCAGCATGGCATCAAATCTAATGAATCAAGCCAACCCTCGACCGCCAGGAATGCCAGCCTCGATGCCTCAGGCCAGCATGCCAGCGTTATACGCTAATAACATGCAGGGGCAGACGGCTTTCTTGCAGCAGCAGCAGCAGATGCTCGCGTTCGGTCCTCGCCTGCCGCTCTCAGCAATCCACCCCGGCTCAACCTCGTCGTCGGCACCCACCGCCATGTTCAACCCCGGCATGCCCAATTCGGCAGCTCCTAACCATCATCCAGTGATGAGACCGCCCTCCGGGAACAATTCGAGTGTAGGTTAAGAAGAGATCTCCTCGCGTTTTCTGGGTCTCGTAGCTCTAATTCGTGATCGGAAACCGTCGTAATTCAATTGCACAATCACACGTACGAGTATTTAGTCATTAGGTTTTCCAACGTAGTTTTTTTTATGGCCATTTTGGGTTGCTCTTTGTGTGACAACTCTCAAACTGTCTGATAAGTCTGATATAGAGAGGTAAAGAGTTTCATCCTGATGCAGGAGATCGCTGCTCCTAACTGCTACTAGAAATGGTGGGGATTGAATTCACGTGTATTCTTTACCTGGACCTGTGGTTTTTCCTTCTTTTTTTTTGGAATCGTCGTGTGCCTGTATACCATGTTCTACTCTCAATCGCCTAATAACCACATTCATAATAAGAAGGCAAGGAAAATGGCTTCCAAAATTCGGACTTAGCATGAGCAAACCAGTCATCGTAGAAGAACGCGCGATAGCACGCTAAGACAAGACATCCAAAATAAATTGTGCCTAGGAGCTATCTGCCCTTGCACATCTCCTCTCTCCTCTCACAAACTTTTTAACAGTTCTGTCTAGAGTGCTACGCTTCAGAGGGGGCAGGGAGGAACGTCGAGCGTAGAGCCGGCCTGGATCTGGCCCCATCCGATGAGGCGCCAGTGCTTCTCGACACGGCGGCTCAGGGCAACCTTCTCTCCCTTGCTTGTGCAGACGGGCGCAGTGAGCTGGAGCTTGACGAGATCGATCTTAACAGCAACCACACGGGCGCCTGTCGACATGGACCCGATGTTAAGCATCAGGATCTCACCCTTTGTGAGTTTGGAAACCTTCCCGGCCTTCTCTGTACCCTTTGTCCTCACACCCAACAGCCTTCGGAGGAGGAAGAAATTGATCTGAAAAGCAAAGCATAAGGATGGATGAAGGTAACAGCTATTTATGTGACTGGAATCTTAAAGCGACAAAGATCTGACAAACCTCAAGCTCTACGTATACATCGGGAAGCGACCCAACTTCACCCAGAACCTGGCCAACCAGCCTATCAGCACGCGTCAAAGTTGGATCCATAGTTGTTCCCACACCAATAAGCCCTCCTGGCACAGCAAATTGGAGTTCATTCTGCTCGGCATAGAGCGAGACGACCCTCGAGTAGATTGGGGTGCATTTGATGTTGCCACTCTCATCCTTCATGACAATGCCAGGGCGAACTTCAATGTTCTGGTTCACCTCAGAACACCCTGTAAATAAGCATTGCCACTCAATTCATATTTACCACAAGAGAAAACGAAACACTGATGATCTAATCATGTTCCATGACTGAGACCTACATACCCTGAGGATACTGCCACCTGCTACACCACCCCTAATTTCATCAACCTCTGAACCAGGCTTGTTAACATCAAATGAGCGAATAACAATCATGTTGGGAGGTGAAGTGAAGTTCCTTTCAGGAATGGGAATTTTCTTCACAATATATTCACAGATCACATCAATGTTGTACTTCAGCTGGGCAGATATTGGCACCACGGGAGCACCTTCAGCTATCGTTCCCTGCACGGATGAAAAAAAAAAGATCAAACCATGAAAGAAAAGGCATGTATTATAACGAGAGAGGATGGACAGTAGTGACCTGGATGAATTTTTGGATTGCTTCATGCTGGTTCATCGCTGCACTTTCCTGGATAAGATCAATCTTGTTCTGAAGAATGATGATATGTTGGAGACGCATGATTTCAACAGCTGCAAGATGCTCAGATGTTTGGGGCTGTGGGCAGCTTTCATTCGCTGCTATCAAAAGCAATGCTCCATCCATGATAGCAGCTCCATTAAGCATTGTAGCCATGAGAATATCATGCCCCTGTTCAAGGAGATAGATATTATTAATACAGTCTTTTCCCAATATCATCTTCAACCAATAAAACCAATACCTAATGGCCCGTTAGAGAACTCAAGATGATTCCCAATTATTTTATCAATACTGAGTATTTGAGTATGCGCCTTTTACTGAAAACAACATTTATCATCTACAGCTTGATGCAACTGCAACCTCATGATCATAATTGACAGAAAACAAAACCAATGGAACTATATGTTGCAGGCTAGTCCAAAGCCAAGACACGCATGCAGCAATGTTACTAAACACAGGAAGGAGATGGACAATAAATGGTCAGACTCAGTGTCTTAAAAATTCATGTAGAAAATATTCATAAGAGAAAACGGGTACGGTTTTATCATACCGGGCAATCTACAAAAGAAACATGTCTCAAGAGCTTCATCCTAGTGTTTTCAAACCCAGGCACATCACAGAGAGGGCTATCTTCTTTTCCGCTTCCATAAGCCCTTTATATAGCAGAATGGAAGTCAACAAATAATGTACAAGAGCATCACAAAAAAGCAGTAATAATGAGATGAATGGCAAAGAATCATATATTAGTTATTTTCTGGAGAGTCAATCATTTGAGAATCAAATCATAATTTCTACCAGATATTAACATGCAAATAAATTATACAAACAGAAAGGTTCAGGCGTTCAGCAATCAATAAGAGTATAGAACAGCACTGCGGAAGTTCTTTTCTCTGCATTGTTAACAGGGTGATAGAAACAGAAGCTTGTCATGTTAAAAAAAGAACTACATGAAATTTGGTGGATGATTAGCATACTTGTAGCACATTGGTCGTGGACATCTGTCATCCTCACATTTGTAGATTTTTGCATTAGCATAACCCAGCTTTATAGTGATGTTACGTTCCAGCTCATTCTTGAAGCGAACAGTCTACAAATCAAAAGGAGGCCATCTGAATTATACAAAATAAAATATTAAGGGCAAATGTACTGAAAAAGATTGAGCACCTCAACAACCATCAGTCACTAAGCAGGCAAGAAATTATCGTAACAAACATGGACAAAGAAGCATGGACTACAGCAGCGCCTTTACAGAAGGAATAGCAGAGCATATCTTCATTTCATAGTAATATCAAATGGATTTCCAGATAACTTTTCTGAATCAAGTTTAAACAAATATACAGTCCTACCATAAATTTCGAAGTTCTCTTTGTAATTTACTCATTCATGTACCAAAAGGTGCATATCTAAGCATCACATGTTGGGAGTTGTATGGAATACTCACAAGCAGTTACTGATAGACGTTATACATACTTGTCAGGCATACACAACATTCGGATTTAGAACTTAAAAAGTAAAAGTGACAAACAATGGAATATATGAATGATACCTGAACTCCAGATATAGCTTTCACGACAGTAGACTTTCCATGGGCCACATGACCAATGGTGCCTGATGTGTCACATAAAAACGAAAAATATTATCCCACTGCAGGAGGTTCTTGCTTTGTAATATGCCACATGATAATTGAATACTATCCAAAGGCCATGGAGAAATCTAAAGGAAAAACATAAACAAAAATAACCGATTGTTCACAAATCAAAGTGCACACAAAATGCATTGAAGTTTTCCTAGTTATAAAATACAGAATCCTTCATGTGCATCACTTAGCCACATCAAATTATCATACAAAAATCAGATTGCTTCCCACACACATAATATCTTGCAAAAGAAAGAATAGTCTGATCCAAGTACAAACAGCAATGGTGTATCCACGTCTCATGTGAGACTTGAATCATGGGCAAGGCTTAAACAGGTGCATCCAGAGGAAACAGAATAGTTCCAACATGTAAGTATCTGCAAGTAAGCTACAGCATGCAAATGAAACCCCACTATCATTGTGGAACAAAAGTAATATAGGCACCACACTAATTTGGTCAAAGTATGGGAAATGTATCGTGGTATACAGGAACCATTCCACAGTTCCTTGCATGGTACCAGATAGGCAGAGCTAAATGCTAATGAAGAGTAACCCAACCATTCTTCCATAAATCATGAAGCATAGCTAGTTCACACAAGAGAACTTAGAGAAACCAAATGCAATAATATATTCTTTATACTAATACTGAATCAAAGAACGGCAAAACATTGGTAGAAAATTTGTGTCCACACCAATATTGATCGTCGCCTGGCGTGAGATAACTTCAGGTGACAAAGGGTGGAGCTTTGTCACATCAAGCTTGCTTAAGTCCTGCTCCATCAATCCTCGGCGCGCCATCTTCGAAACTGCAAACAGGAATGTTACCTATTGACTTGTTCCCTGGCTCAAGACCCGCTGCAGGAAAATAGAAAAGAAACTATCTCCACCTACGAAGCCAACTAATTAAACCATGTGCAGAGAGAGTTCTATACTTCTATACCAATAGAGAGAAGTAAGAACACGTGTGCAGGCACGGCTGGTAAGTCTGTAACTAATCACAAATTTCACTACATCAATACAGATATTCTCACAAAATACTACTCGATATGATATTTTTCCCAGTAAACTGAGGCTACCACAAACCCCTCACCTGAAACAAAACTTCCACACTAGCATTACGGTGAAAGAAATCGCAGTCTCCTAAACAATTACATGTACATAAAACTTGCACGCTCCAATCCACCCATTGCAACTATTTATTCAAATAAGCCGCACCAATCCGCGCACTAGAAGGGTCTCTTCAAATCTATGAACTAACATCCACACCAACCCTCGCATAGCAAGCGTCTCTTGCAATCAAAGAACCATCCGCTCATCATCCGCGCAGTGATCCGCGCCACGAAACCGGACACTGCGCTAATCTAATCGAATCGCCCTAACACTATCAACCAGCCACAGATCGAGCCCAACGGAAGCTAAGAAAACCCTACGTAGCACAAGAACCGAGACGAACCAAAGGACCGGCCGCCGCCGCCGCCGCCGACGCCGCCGCCGCCGCCGACGCCGACGCCGCGGAGATTCCAGCACCAGCAGCGGCGGTGCGAGTCCCGCGATTCAGAGAGGAGGTGGGGGTTGGAGCTGCGCAGCGGCTTACCTTGGCCGGCGGGTAGGCGGATGAGTCGTGAGACGGCGGCGGCGGGGGCAGCGAATCGGGGAGTGGAGATGAGTACTAGGGTTTGGGAGACGACGAAGAGCCGAATTGAAGGCAGAAGTAAACCCACGCAATGATCTTTCCATTGGCCAGATCGGTATATTTATAATGTGGATTTTAACCGAATAGAAAACTAAGTAGGAATCATCCGTAAATTAAACCTCGGGGGATTCCTCGTCGCTCGCGCGGTCCACGTCCGCGCCCCTGCGCTCCTGCGTCGACGCGTGCGCACGCACTGTTTGAGCGGGCTGCGTGGGCGCTCCTAGCCACCCGATGACGAGCGGCGGTTTCGTCTGCGTCTGCGTCGACGCGTGTGCGCGCGGTGCCTAAGCGGGCTAGCTGCGCACCGGTAGCAAGGCGCGGGTTCAGCTTCGTTGCATTCGTTGCCGTTCCGGTCCGCGCCAGAGAAACAGTGCCGGTGAAAGCTTCCAGGCGAAGGCCAGAGAGGTGGCGCCGTGGAATGCTTCTAGAGAGCGCATCCTGCGAGTCCAGGGATTTTTCTTCCCCCTACCTCTCTCGCTGCCCTACACCGCCGCCACCTGCCTTTCGCCTCCCTCTCTGCCTCCCCTCCTCTCACGCTCGTGGTCGCCTCCCCGCCTCCTTCGCTCGGCTGGCCCGGCGGCAGCCACCAAATCGCTCCGCAGTTGCGGTTGTGTCCTCGCGTTCTCCGCTCTGCTATCTCCTCCCCATCCTCGCGCTCGCTTCCTCCCAGCCGTACCTGTTGCCGCTGCTCCCTTTTCCCCACCTGCCAGTTGAAGCGACCGAGATGGGGGCCTCCTTGAGCAGAAGGAGACAGGCTGCCCCGATCTACCGCGACGGTCGCCTCGCGCCGCCGCCGCCGCCCAGCTCCCTTGGTCTCCCTCGGCCTTCGGTCGGCCCCTGCATCTTGTTCCCTTGCGTTGGGAGGCTAGGGTTTGTTTTCCTCCGATCCGATGAAATAGTCCGTCCACCGCCGCGCCAAGAGAAGAGGAGGGGAAGAACGAATTAGGGAGGGAACCATGATGTTCTCGAGCCAGCCGGGCACCTTCTCGCTGCGTGCTCGCTTCCTCCTGCACGCCGCGGCTCCACCACCCCTTCCAAGGTTCTCCTCTCTTCCCACACGCAACGCTCTCCTCCTTAATTCTCCAACCTGTCTGATGGGTGTCGGTGTCGGATTCTTGAAATACTGCATCATTCTCTTCGGATTGCGATCCGAGCGCGTTGAGCACTATGCCGCCACCGTGAAGCGTATCACCGACGCGCAGCAATCGGCACCGCCAGAAGGGCGCTCCTTTGTCGCCGACGGCGAGGCAGCTAACGCCCGCACCTTCTCGCTTTTTCTCGCTTTCCGTGTCCGCCAAGAATTATTCCCCGCCTCCTCTCCTTATCGTGTGTGCGCACGCGCTTATTGGGCCTGGCATTTTGCGATTAGGCTTATAGCGGTGGTGAACGCCAAGGCGGAGCGCATCTGATATGTCCTTCACGCTTGATGATGGCACCAACCGCCTCGATTTCATCAGATGGTTAGAGCATTTCGATAGATCACATACGGTTAAGTTCCAAATATATTCTAGGAGGTACTTTTTTTATCTATGCAAGCAGTTCAAGAATGGGAATCCTGCAACTATTTTACCATTTCCGACTAATTGTCCATTTGAGAGATAATAGGGGAAATATCTTGCTGTAAAACATATTTTTTTGTAGACTGTAAAACATTGATTGAGCATAATATACATTATTGCTATTTGCAGTTTAATTAAATATTAGACCATTTTTGGTGGTCTTTAAGCATCTGTTCTTCGATCTTTAGTCAATGCAAAATATCTTAAGTGCTGCCATTAGGCCCATCCTACTATTCAGCCAAGGGCTCCGCCGATCATATTGATAGTATCTGCTATCAACAGTAGATACCAGTTTTCATAGTTATTTTACTTTGATCTGTGTTACAGGGTGAATGATGCTTCAGATTCTGCTGAAACTACTGTTATTCAGTACGTATCAGTTATAACATTCATTTATGCTTCTCAAGCATTTCACTATCTTCTTTATTTTTTGAGGAAAGTTCCCACCTTCCTCTTTAAAGGATTATCACTCTTTTCTCATACCTTTTGTTAATCAAGCAATGGTATGTACATTCCCGTCATTGGTAGCCCTAAGGGAGTTCAGGAGAGGAAGCGTACATCGCTTTCTCAATCGAGTAAACTTTGCAAGATATTATGTTCCTCTCGATGCAAACATGCAATGAAATATGCAAATGATTTGTTTTTTCCATTTCGACAGAATCGATTTCGGTGAGGTCACGCTGCATTTCATTCAGTGCGTACGAATGCATCTAGAGAACACTTAATTAAAGGTATTGATTTAATGACATCTGATTGGAACCTTTCCTATCTTTAGCTACTTTGTGTTTGCAATGTGATCCTTTTTGAAGGTCATTGATGAGTACTTTGATGGTTACTACACTGAGAAAATAATTGGAGCTCAGGTACTCTTGAATTCTTCATACATATTATGTTTCCTTGTGAACATTTAAATGATATTACAGTTCTATTCACAAGTTGACCAGCTTATTCTTAAAGAGCTTCTATATAGACACCTTGAAACACCAACAAAGGTCTTATATGGGCACTCAATGACCACCAATTGTGTAAGCTGGAACCCTGCTAAGCCACATATGTTGGCTTCTGCAGGTGATGCCCGTGCAGTCCGAATATGGCTAGCACACAAAGCTTTCATTACGCGTGGTTGACTTGAAAAGTTTTTGTATGCTTTCACTGTAAATAGATGTACATTTTAGCTACATGCACAAAGCAGTTGGTTTTATAGGTAATACATATTGTTACATTCTTCGTTTACAGTCTAAGAACATGTTATGGCAGTATTCTTATGCAAATTTTAGGACTCCAAAATGTTACATTACTGCTGTGAAGATGATCAGTATTTTGATGTGGAGGCAAGTTTTAATTCCAATTTCTATTGTCGCATTTGTATGTGCAACAGCTACCATAACTGGCGGCTTTATTTACCTGTATCCTGTCTTGATTTTTTCATTTTTTTTTCCCATATTTTACTGAAATGGATGATTGTGCCTGTGTTGTTGTAGGTGCTGAGACAAGCAGCGGAATGAGTCTTCATGGCTTCAGGCTGTGAATAGAAAGTTGACTGCAATGAACAATCTTCTTATGGAAGAGAACGAGTGCCTCCAGAAACAGGTCTCCCAGCTGGTTCATGAGAATGCGCTCATGTGGCAGCAGCTGCAGAATGTAAGTTCTTGATATGCTAGAGTTGGTGTTGCATCCCCTTCACAAACATGCTTTTACTGCACTCTACTTTTACCTTACTTGTCCTGATAACATCTATTGATTGGTTGCAGACTTCATTGGCAAATGATACACGCTGCGAATCAAATGTGACTGCCCCTCAAAATCCTCTGAGGGATAAAAATAACCCTTCTAAGTAAGTAAATCACACTGGGCATCTAGGGATGGATTCTTGTTGCTGGCCTTACTGTTTCAGAATCATCCTATCTTCAATTGGCTTTTTTTTTCTTGTTCCAGACTGCTGTCAGTCGCAGAGGAGTCCTTGACAGAGTTCCTCTCAAGATCTACTGGAACAGCTATTGATTCGGTCCAGATGGAAGTTGTTCTTGTCGGATTTATTTTTGCTCAAAGACGTTGTTATTTTGTGATGTTTTATGTGATAGCCTTTTATGATGTTGTTGGTCTGTAGGGTGTGGAGAAGGTGGCTACATCAAAGATGACACTGGAGGGGTCAAATCGGAGACTCCTCTCCGTTCACCGACACTCTGGCTTGGTAATTTATCTTTCATTTCTTTGTTATTTCGTTTCAGATGAGTAAGCTAACATATAGGGTGTTTTGGCTTTGATATTGTCCAGTAGTTTAGAACATATCATGCAGTAAAATTGCATGTTACTGTATTTTTCTTTGTAATTGTCATTATTGTTAATGGAGAGATGCGAATATGGTTTGCATCATGTATGTTCAATTTTATACTATTTTATTTATCGTTCATGTAATGAATTGCGTTTGCTAACTAAGATAATTCCTACCCTCATTTTCAGGCTGTTGCTGGTTTAGCAGCAAACGGTAGACAGATAGTCTCAAGAGCGAAGTCAGAGGCAGCCAATTATGAAAAGTGAGAATTATTGAAACCTTTGATTCCATTCCTACTTTTTTTAGAAGTGTAGTCTAAATAAGCAATGCACCAGTGTGTACGGAGAACCCATGTCCAGAAGGAGTTGGTGATCGTAGCTAGCTATGTACATCTTTGTACGTTCTCATCGTGGCTCTGTAAGCCATTCAAAGATTTTCTTCTGCTCAAGAAGGTGGTTGCCTTGTTCAATACGGTATGTCTACCTGAGATGTTTGATGCAATTTAAACTCCTGTCAGGCCTTTTGGTTGTGGTGTTATTTTCAGAGGTTATGATGTTCGCTTGGCTTTGTTTTCTTGTTCGAGGCTTCTGTCAATCGCAGAGGAGTTCTTGACAGAGTTCCTCTCAAGGGCTACTGAGACATCTATTGATTGGGTCCAGATGCCTCAGATGAAGGTTACATGACAACTCTGGACTTTTTTGTTCTGTTATTTTCACAACAAATGTTCAATTGTGTTAACTAACGTGTTGTTTTGATGAGATTAGCCTGGTCCGGATTTGGTTGGTATTGTGGCCATTTCACACGGTTGTCATGGTGTTGCTGCCCGTTCCTGTGCTTTGGTCAATCTACAACCAACAAAAGTAAGTGTTTTAGGTGTTATGGATGCTTAGTTTTGGAATTGTTATGTTACCTCAAGAGTTTTCTCTGTCTTTATATTTTTTTGAAGACAATTAGATGTAAATAAAAAAAGAATGTAATTAATTAGACCACTTTAGTCTAATTAAGATTACTTAAAGCAAAGATAGGTGTTTTCCGCAATATATACACGATATTGCCTTCTCATTACTTAGTTACATTCTTCATTTATATTTCTTCAAGAGTACTCAGATTAGTTGTGTGAGCCGCTTGGTCTAACAAAACCATTTATACTATTTTCGATTCAAGATTTAAAGATTTATAACCAAATTGTTCCACATAAATTAATTATTAAAAACATTTATGCTTTCTAATCTTTCTCCGTTTTTAAATAAGTCATCCGATAAAATTAACAATCTAACCAAACATCCAAATAGACATATTAAATATATTTATATCCAACAAAATTGTAAAATTCTACTAAAATGCATACGGTAACCTATATTACTAACAAACACTAACTTGCGCGGCGTGTCGCCGCGCACACGCCGCTAGTCCTAATCATGCTACGTGACTTTCGGCACCATTGCCGATCCGTAATATACAAGAGTATATGTCTAACACGAATAATGTAGTAATAGAGAGGTTTGCTAGGTTGCGTGGGTCGAATTTTTTTAAATAATTTAATTTTTATTTAAAATAATAGAAATATACCTATGTAAAATATTTTTACAAGAATAGTCTCTAATCGCTAACCGCTGAACACCGTAATCTATCCTCTAATGACCGCGTAACACACAGCCAGTCCATAAACCGTTAGACGACAAAGTTGCGCCGCTAAAGGTGCGGCGATTGAGACTTGTCACCAACACTTGGGTGACTAGAGGTCGCAATCGTCCGATCGTTCGCGACTACAATTTCAGCTTATTTTACATAATCGCTCTCGATCGTGCATGGGGTAAATGATAATTGTTGTAGGTTAATATTTATCAAATTTTATTTATGAGTTGTATTTTTGGGAAAAATAATGGGAGACAATGTCGGTTGATCCATTTTATTTTCAGAGATTATAAATGGTACAAAATCTATTAGATTCACAATAATATTTTGTGCATGCCTCGAGACAAGCTTTCGTCTCCCAACGTATACGCTTGGTTTGCTCATCACATATGAAGGATAGCGGAATCAAGCAAATGCACTAAAACCATATAGTTAAGAGCAAAATTCGAATGGCGGTATGACATATGTATAGATTATAATAAAACTAAAAAAATGTGATAACAAGTTTAATTAAGAAAGAAAATAACATTGATGATTACATGAGCAACAACATGGAATAAGGTATGTTTTAGGAATGATCACACACAAGTAGGGGAATCACCACACTTTCAATACTTGAGCCAAGAACAAGCTCCATCCATTCTTCATTTAGGAAGGACCTAACAAGTAGGGGATATTATTGTTGAGGAACTCTCACGCGACTCATCGAGCGATTCTCCGCTTAGAACAAGAACGAATCAATCACAGAAACACAGAATAATAGATTGAACACAGAGAGAGTAGAGAGAACTCCTGGTCTTTCTTTATTGCTTCAATTCAATGGGGGTACAAAATCAGCCATATGGCTCTCTATTTATAGGAGGGTGAGGTGCCCAATATGGATAGGGACTCGCTTAAACGAAAGAATCCGCTTAAACGAAACCCTTATCCCTGGTTTCCTAATACTCCCCTTGGGCACTCATCCGACATACTCATGCCTCGTTAAAACTCCATAAAACCCAGTGGAAAAATTTGGAGAAAGAGTACATGATGCATGTTATGTCTGCGATTGCACGAATTACCTCATTAAAAACCTTGATCGAGAAACTTCAGAAAACTCACAAGGAAAAAGAGTACAATTCACCCAACTTCATTTAGTCTTCGAGGACTTTTATTCTTTGGGTACTTGATCTTCGTGATCAAGATTTACTAACGGACTTGAGAGAATTCTCCCCTGAATTTCGCACTTCTCTAAGTCTCATCATACCGATCCTCGCACGCACCTTTCAAAACTAGATGCGGGAGGGACTTTGTGAATAGATCGCTAGATTTTCACAAGACTTAGTATGCAAGACTTTAATCTCGCCCATCTTTTGCAATTCATGAGCATAGAAGAACTTGGGGTTGATATGCTTTGTGAGATGACTCTTCACATAGCCCGCTTGTACTTGTGCAACGCAAGCGGCATTATCTTCATAGATAATTGTGGGGTTTTGCACAATGTTCATTCCACATGACTGCTGGATGTGGTGAACCATTCGGCGTAGCTGCGCATTCACGTGCCGCTTCATACAGCGCTATTATTTCGAGTGGTTCGTCGAGGTAGCTACAAGGCTTTGCTTAGACGATTTTCGTGAAATTGCGTTCCACCACATAGGAATACATAGCCTGCTTGTGACTTTGCGGTATGTGGGTCGACAGTACCCAACATCCGCATAGCCAATCAAGTTCAGATCTTGATTCTTTCTCAGAAACAATCCAAGGTCCTTACTTCCTTGGAGATATCGGAAGATGTCCTTTATGCCCCGCCAATGCCTTTTGGTGGGCTCGCACTATACCTTGCTAATAGGTTCACGGCAAAGGTAATATCCGGTCTAGTGGTTTGCTAAGTACATGAGTGCTCCAACCGCACTCAAGTATGGGAATTCCGGTCCCGTGACTTCCTCCCCTCTTCCCTAGGTCGGAAAGGATCTTTTCTTTGTAAAGATCTCCGATCATAGGTACTTTTGATGGGAATGCTTTCTCAAAGTCGAATCTTTCTAGCACCTTCTGGGTGTAGGTCGACTGATGTACTAAGACTCCTCCAGGGACATGCTCAAGGTGCAGGCCTAAGCAGAACTTGGTCTTGCCCAAGTTTTTCATTTCAAACTCTGACTCCAAGTAGGAGCTTGCTTCTTTTATATCATCCACTGTCCCGATGATATTCAGATCATCTACATACACTGATATTATACAGAATCCATTCTGGGATCGCCGTATAAATACACAAGGACAGTCCTCATTGTTCGTGTAGCCTTTCTTGCAGAGAAAGTCGATTAAGCGATTATACCACATTCTGCCAGATTGCTTTAGTCCATACATGGACTTTCTAAGCTTCACACTGTACAGATTTCTATTTGCTCTGTCTTGGTTCGGGAGAGGAATTCCTTCAGGGACTTTCATATAAATCTCCGAATCCAAGTTACCATAAAGGTATGCAGTCACAACATCCATTAATTTCATTTCTAAATTCAAGTTCACTGCCATTGAGATCAAGTATCTAAAGGTAATTCCACTCATGACTGGGGAGTAGGTTTCTTCATAATCAACTCCAGGACGTTGAGTGAAACCTTGTGCTACCAAACCTTGCTTTGTATCTCACTACTTCGCTTCTTTCATTCCTCTTTCGAACAAATACCCACTTGTGCCCTGGTGCACATGGGGAGGAGTGCGCATACGGCCCAAACACTTCTCTTTGTTCAGAGATAGCAATTTGTTGCAATTGCCTTCTTCCAATCTTCCCAATCTGATCTTTTCTTACATTCAATGAGCGATGCAGGCTCTGGATCAAGATCAATAATTGTGGCAATTTTCTTTGCGAAGTAGATATCGACATTGGCCGTTGTCCTGCTCGTGGACTCTCCTGCAGTGCACATAATTTATAGCTATTTCTTCATGAGTTGCTTCTTCGAGCTTCATCTTGCGATCGCTTCTTTCCATTGCGGTGGCAAGTCCTTTAGTTTTTCGCCCATGTGTGCGCACGCATCCATGCCGATGGGGATATTCAGATCCGTATGCCCTCATCGAGGTGTCATACTTGTGCCAGTCTCAACTGCCCCTCTCTTTCTGGGGACTTCGTGATCGGCCGTGATAAGTCCTTCTTATCCTTTTCGCCAAAGGCCCCTGTTACTTTGGATTCGAGGGGCCGGAGTTCTCGCCCTTTATTCGAGGCCTTTGGACGGATTAGGATACCTTCAATTTTCTTTGGTATTTCGACCTCTCCGGTGCATTGCGTGCGGCACATGCGACTTAGTCACGCTCTTCAAATCACTAAACCGATCAGCAGCTTGATTTGCTAATGCTTGCAAATCGATGATCTTCTCGACCTCTTTTCGTTTCACTAGTGCGCTGGTCATGTGCAGGAATTCCGTGGCTTCCCACGTAATTTCCGATATTTTTCATCAATGGGTTGATTTCCTCCCTAATATCGGAAATTATCCTCATCAAAATTGCAACAATGGCTGGCAAGATGCAAATCTCCGACATGGGTTCCAAATACCGATTATGGATGCAGTCTCATAACCAACGATATCCCGCCTTACTGAGAGGACCCATTGCGTCACTGTGGAGGGGGTATAGGTACATAAATCTTGCATCCAAACCTCCTGAGATGAGAAATTTTCGGTGGTGACCCTTGCGCTAGTTGCATAGGTGAATGGATGTTGTAGGCCGAGGGTCTAAAGTTGATGAGATTTGCTGCATGAAGGACTGCGTGTCCCCAACATGTAGCTGGCAAATTACAATTCTGCAAAAGTGGTCGGGCAACAAATTTAATTCTCTTGATCAATGCCTCTGCCAAACCATTCTGGGTATGGATATGCGGTACCGAATGCTCAACTGCAATCCCCATTGCCATGCAATAATCATCAAATACCTTTGAAGTAAATTCTCCGGCATTGTCCATTCTGATGGACTTGATGCGATGATCAGGGAACACATTTCTGATGCGAATGATCTGCATGATCAATTTGGCGAAAGCATGGTTTCTTGTGGATAATAAACCCACATATGACCATTTTGAGGAAGCATCAATGAGCACCATGAAATACCTAAATGGCCCTGAGATGGGCTGAATAGGGCCGCAAATGTCTCCCTGGATGCGTTCCAGGAATGCAGGGACTTCATCCTTCACTTTCAGAGTGGAGGGTCTAATAATTAATTTCCCGGTGGCACATGCAGGGCACACAAAATCTTCATAATTCGGAAAATTCTTCACATTAATATTATGCCCGTGAGAATTGTTAATTATATTTCTCATCATCCTAAGACTGGTGGCCTAATGTCATGCCGAGATGTAATAGTTCAGAGTTTCTAAATACTGCTTCTTAATAGTGTACGCTACGCGCCTTAATGTTGGTATAATATAGCCCAGCTTCTAGTGAAGAAAGTTTTTCTAATACCCTTTGCCATTCTCTTCGCTTTGTGATGAGTAGGTATTCCTTACCGCACTTTTTCAGTCTCAACGTGGAAACCATTGGCGCGAATATCTTTAAAACTTAAGAGAGTTCTAGTCGAATCTGGTACAATAATGCGCCTTCAATGACCAAAGTTGTGCCCATGGGAAGTATAATTGTGGCTCTTCCGAACCAATTATACATGCATCGCTCCGCGATTGTCGTAAGGTGCCATTGCTCTTACGAATCGATCAAAATATTTAGTCTCTCTTAAGATGGTATTCGTGGTACCACCGCTTGCAAGGCATACTTCCTCCATAGGGCGCCACACGTGCTCTAATATAAGGTATTTTATTAATATGTATTAGAATACATACAGCACATAAATAAAACACACAAATATTAGAACATATCATGCCATTGTAAACTGAATAAAGGAATGAATTATTCCAAAATCATTCAACTATCACGAGAAAACAAAACTAAAGTACCATCCATGCAACTTCTAACTTGTCCATTTCATGCAAAATAAATGACAATTAACGTCTCATGCATTCTGTGCATCAGACGGAATCAACTAAAAAGTCATTGACTTCTTCGGCTATCTTTTCAGCGTGATGTTCTCTTTGAGAGAAATCATGGAGGTGGGTCCTCTAAGTCGTAAGGGGTGCCACGGAGGGTCTCTACTTCCATCATTTCAGCAGCTGCTCAAGATGCTCCTCAATCGCGCAAAGTGAGCTTCAGCCGCCTTTGCCATTGTTCTTCCGGGCTTGGTGGGCATCAATGACATGTTGCGGTGCTTTGCAAACCGCGACCAATGCCCCCATTTGCCACATTTGTAGCAACCTTGGTTCTCACTGCCATAAGGTTTGCCACTCTCTAGCCCTTTGTCATTTGGAGCATCCGACTTGCCTTTCTGGGCAACGGTCTTACCCTTCTTTCCCTTCTTTTCATCAAGGGCTTTCGACCTTGTAGCTCCCAAAGATTGGCTTCACGGCAAATGAGCTCCCAATGGCCGAGTGACGTAATTTGCGGAGAAGTTCGTCCCGAGCCTCCGCTACCGTGATCATATCAATCAATTCGGCGATTCCTTGTAGCCGCCTTGACGATAGTTGCGCGGATTGCACAAAGATTGGGGTGAAAGGTGGATGCAGTCTTTCAATCTTCTCGCCATCCGTGATCCGCTTGCCACGAGTTGAAGATTGGTACAAATTCAGCAAGGCATTGTACTCCCGACCGCCTTGAAATCGCAAACCTCATCCGATCCACTCGCTCCGCTCGAGGAAGAATGGTGTACTTTAGCCTCTCAAACCGCTTCTGAGTGCGGTCCAGAGTAAGCGCGCTTTTCTCCGCCATATACTCATTCTTGAGAGTAATGCGTAGGTGGTGCCCGAGGAAATGAAGTACCGATCATTTTCCTCAAGTGTAGGTTTGGCGTCATGCCGTCCGCCAATCCCAATAGCCGCGCGAGCTTCTCGGCTCCAAGTACTATCTCGACATCGATGCCCACGCCGATAGTTCTTACATGTCGGGCAAGCTCCTCAACTCCTGGTCGTGATGCCACCATCTACATGTGAATGGCAAGAATAAGTTTATCATTGGTAAACATGCATGGAATTATTTACTACAGGTAAATAAATGGTACAATAAATTCTCGTAATGTTTCATAATTTTCTATATATTTTCCATAATTTATCGCTAATTTTCAGTGATTAAAAGCAATTAAATAATTACAATTAATCAAAACAGTAAATAAATGCAGAAAATATATAAAACAATAATGGCATAAATAAATAAGCTTCAAATGCTGAAAATAATGCAAAATTCGGTTCTTCAGCCCTTTATGCTAGAATACAAATTTTTAGCGAATTTCGCAATTCCAGGGTTTTACGAAATTTTCTATTCAGAGAAATATTACGCGCAATTTCTAATTTTTCGGGTTTTATCTCGCAATTAACCCCGCGCCTTTTTTTCTTTTTTTCTACCATTGCCTCCGCCTTTTTCTTTGGCCCATCGTGGTCCACCCGAGCGCTCACAAGGGATGGGGTAGGGTTTCTACCCCATACTCCGGCGCGGCGCGTGGCAAGGCGCAGGTGGCGCGCGGCGGCATGCGGAGGCGCGACGCGTGGCGGCGGGGGGTTGGCGGCGCGCCGGTGGTCGGCGACCACCACAGACGGCGGCGGGTCCCGGTGGCGGCGATTCGGACGCAAGACCTGCGGCGGCGGCCAGCGCGGCGGCAGAAGCGCGGCGGCGCGAGACTGGCGGCTCCGACGCGGAGCGGCAGCGGCGACGGCGGCGGGCCGCGTGAGGGCGCTGTCGCGAGCTACAAGCGGCTTGGTGGTGCTGGTCGCGCCGGGCAAGGGCACGTGGCCGCGGCGATTGTCGCGGCGCCGCCTACTCGGTGGCGCGCTCGCTTGGAGCGGAGTGGCCAAGGCCGTCGGTACCTATTTTTTTTCAACTGTGATGTCATGTAATCGAACAAGAAGAACAAATGCAAATTTAATTTGCGTGATCTACCGACGACGATTTTCGCCGCGACTTCAAGTCCGCCACGTAGATCAATCTACAAAGGCAATCGACATCCACCCTTGCAAGTAATTTACCGATCGACATTGTGCCGACGACTTCAAGTCTGGCCATGTAAATTAGGCAAATTTGCACCAGAGAGATTCATTCTAGAACGCGAAGAAAAGCGAATTCAAAAGCGATCTAGAAAATTCAACTGCGCTTCGATGATTACCTGCTCACCGAGCGTAGTCGTGGCCGATAACGTGTTGAGGAACTCGCCGCGACTGGTCCGAGCGATTCTCTCGCTTAGAACAAGAACGAATCAATCACGTAAACATGATAATAGATTGAACATGAGAGAGTAGAGAGAACTCCGTCTTTCTTTATTGCTTCAATTCAATGGGGGTACAAAATCAGCCATATGGCTCTCATTTATAGGGAGGGTGAGGTGCCCAATATGGATAGGGACTCGCTTAAACGGAAAGAATCGCTATAAAACGTAAAACCCTTATCCCCGGTTTCCTAATAATTATTATGGTTGGTCCACAAAGTTATACATTTCAAACAATAAAAACACTATGTCTGTGCCTTGCAACAAATTCTGCTCTGTGACGACACCAAACCTTGTCATAAAACTGAATTAATTTGGGTAATCATACATTGACATCAAACATAATCCGCATCGACAAATTTCCAATAAAATCACCACAAGATAAATCAAAATGAGATAATTGTCGCAAAATCATGCCAATTTTTTGACTAAGCTCGTGGAGTGGATTGTCACATCAGGCATGATATCCGTATTGATGAAGTTAATGGAAGTGTTGATTCTGCACAAGTTAATGGAAGTGTTGATTCGCACAATGCACATCTTCTACATAAATCATAACTCAAACGCAAGAAAATGTTGTGTGAACCAGTGTGGGAAGGCCTCCATCATACCAAGGGACGAGTGAACAACTAAGAAGGCAAGATGCATAGATTCCTAAAAACAAAACCATCCACACAATATTTTTATTAGATTGAATAAATAATGATAATATATAAATATGGCTGTTTCTTTATGGATTCTAAAAGTCGCTTTTGGCTTATGCTACAAAGAATTCAACTTTTAAACGGAGTATTTTTTAAGATGGGGTCTACAAGTTAATTGTAGTACACGTTAAGAAACTAATATCTATACCATCAAAATCGCAAGTATCATCTCTTCCGCAACTGCCACAAATAGCCAAAAGCCATTAGCCGCAACCAAAATCCATCAGTTGCAGCCAAAAAGAACATGCCCAAAAGATCACTTTTACCTTCAACTCAACTTAAAACTATAAACAAAATATGTAACTATGTTTCCAACATCAAAATATTTTAGATTATCAGCAATTTTGCTTTTCTCGAGTTTTTTTCATAAAATTAGTTTGTGCCGATTAAAGAACATAACAATTGAAGACAACTGGAAAAATGAGGAATTGCAGAGCATCCATTCCATGTTTCGGTAGGAAGCTTAGTTGAAGTAGAAAATTTCTGACGTCTTCCATGTTAAGATGATAGAGTTGTATTAGGATATAAAGTTTGTATTCTATTCTATATATGTCTTATCTTTATATGGTATATCTCCTTGTACTCTCTTTGTATATAGAGCCTTTGACCTCATATCAATACACACAATATTTATAACACGTAGACGAGCTTAGGTTAAAACCCTAACCTCGATCTCGATCTACTTCCACTATTGCTCGCCTGAGGATCAATTTATGCTCCTTGGTGGCCACTTCTTCTTCGCGCCTACCTCTCTCCACGACTCTTCACGTCCGTCCAACACTGTATGCGGTGTCAAGCTCCGGATCCGTACGCCCAAGTGTAGGATCAAAGATAACCGACTAGAGAGGGGTGAATAGGAGGTTCTAAAAATCTTCCCTAATTAAACAAATAATAACACTGATCACTAGGCAAGTGTGCGATGAATCAAACCTACTCAATTTTAGTAACTCTAAAGTGCCACAAGCAATTGATATAACAATAAAATCACAAGCACAAGTAAAGATAGTCAATATATCAAATTGCTCAACAAAATGTAATTGCTAAAGAAAGTATAGAAATAATCACAAAGGACACACGATGTTTTTTGTGGTATCGAGACTTGCTGGTCTTCACTAGTTCACGTTGAGGATAGCCCAAATACTCTTGGACCTACTCCATGAATTAAGTCTCACCTCGATCACTAGTGGTTGCTCTTGCTCCTCTCCGCAGATGGTGAGCACCAAACCACTCATAATTTGCTCGGGCCTCTTCACAAGTTTTTGAAGAGATCACTTCGCGATCAACCTCCGAACCGTCCTAGGTGCCAAGCATTAAGAGTAATGAATCACGCCGCTTGATGGTGCTCAAGTGTAAAGGATCAATCTAAGAAATGAATGCACTTGAAAACGCCTCAACACCTCAAATGAATGCACAAGAGAGAGAGAGAGGTGGAATGAATGCTCTAGGCTCAAATGTGTTCAATACTTGCTCAAGACCTGTCCTTGGGCTGGTGGAGGAGTATTTATATCCTAACCAACCAAAACTAGCCGCTGCAAAAATTTATTCTAAAAATCAGGAAATCGAACTACTCAGTTATAAGTGCGAACTACCACACTTCATCGTACACACAAGAACGTTATGTCGTAATGTCAACTAGCCGCTTGAAAAAATAGCGGAAGTATCGCCATTGTACACGTGGCACTACCGCATCTGCGATAGTTCCGCATGTTGGTGGTACTACCGCACAAACATTGTTCGCCATGTTTTGTTAGGTACTTTCGATTTCTCGCATTTTAAGTTTTTCGGGGGTAACTTCAAAAAATATATCATTGACAAACCGCTACTACCAATATCAGTTCCGCCAATGCCCGTTATAAAACCGACGGACCAAGGTCCGACCGAAAACCGAACCAAGCCTAATCCGCTTGATTTTATTATTAGACCGGCTGTAGCAAGTGAACCGCTCTAAACCGAATATTCCCGTTAAACCGCCCGTTTTGATATAAACCGATAAAACCGCACGCCGTGGACCGACTTGTGTGCGCTTACGCCGAAAATTTGGAAAACAACGGTAAGGGGATTCGAACTCCAAAGACTGCGCTTTGCCCACTGATTTCCCCGCTAGCCAAGTGAGCTACATGCATGATGCAATATGGAAGTTAAAGGTTATTGTTAAGCTATGTGAACTCAAGCGGTTTGACCGTTAATGCATAATCGGTTGACCAATGAACCGCGGAACCTAAGCTCAAGCGTTCGATAAACCGGTCCGGTTCAATAACTATGGCTGAATGGTGCGCGACTACCATACCGCATTAGTTCGCCGCAAAATTCTCGCACTACCAATTTCAGCCAGCCCAAGTCCCCTACTAAGGTGCTTTTTGGAAAAACGCATCGCTGAAAATCCGTATTACCGCGGTTCACCGTGGTCCGAGTTCCGCTGCTGTACTGCTGTACTATCGCATTCCCAGTTCCGTAGTTACACCCGCAGTATTCCGATTTTATGAGAAAACACAGCTTGTTTTGAACTTAATTTCATGTGCATGCATGCTCCTAAATTGATCCGATTTGCATGAGAACATGCTATCAAGCTACTTTCAATGATCTCTCTTAATAGTACGACATCTAACCTATAATCTAGTTTTTCACTTTTCACCTAAGACCTTAAAATTAAAAGGATATCCTATATTTCATGTATCTTGATTTTGATTCTTCTCAATATCCGCTTCCATACAACTTGCTCTTGTCTTTGTTCATATATGAGACTTTGTCTATACAATTTTAATACACAAATTAGTCCCATATTCATAAATCGTCATTAATTACCAAAATCAAATTTTAGGGTCCTAGAT